>WSYH01002572.1:0-83931 GCA_036426205.1 Ascaphus truei
AGGCAGCGCGAGCAGGGAAAATTTTAGCGCGAATCAGGGAAATTTAAAAAAAAAAACACGTGTAATGCTTGGGCCAATATTTACTCACCCTGGGGTCAAATCCACCCGCCCCGGGCGTGTAAATGTATAGGATTGTGGAACACTGTATATAGATATATAGATAGATCCTCTGATTAAGTCATTTCCATGATGAAACGCGTAGGGCGTGGTTTCATTGTGTAACTTACACTCACATGAGCAGAGGACAGTGAGGTTGTGTATGAGCCGTTTATCCACTTCTGAGGCTCTCAGAGACCAAGTGCTGACATCTGCTGGCGCAGGCCTTGGACGGTGTTGCTTCCGGAGGGACTGTTTACCCGAGCACTGAGAGAGGCAAGTTCCGCTTCCGCATCACGTGGAGGAGCGACGCCGGAGGACGCCGAATTCTCGAGGTGTACCAAGAGTATCGTGTGGCTGACGATTGGGAATATTCTCATACATGCGCATACCATTGCTATTTTTGTGAGTGGGCATTTGTCTATGTTTATGTCCCTAAATATATATTTTGTACGGTACTACACTAGGTGTGCGCCTGTTTGTTTTTTCTCCATACAGATTCCAGTCAGGGATTGGTAATCCCTTATGCGTGCAGCAGATACCTGGAAGCGTACATATTGGGACATTCATCAATTGGTCGTATTATTTTATTATTATTTTTTATGTTTTTAAATACTATTTTATTAAAATATTTAGGTTTTTTTAATTTTCATTTTTATATATAGACTAGTTGTTTGAGAAATTATACTTCACACAATAGCCTTGAATTTTCGATTATTATTGTGTTTATTTGGTGTATCGTAATTATTATTTTTTAGCCTTATTTTGGACAGTTCCTGGGATTATTTTACTTTAGTATCATTTATAACAGTTTTGGATTTAGGGACGCTACTTCAGAGTCTCCTTTTGTTATATATATTTAAAATATATAATATATTTTATATAAATAAAAAACATAACAGACTGCAGTGTGTGTGTGTGTATATATATATATATATATATATATATAAATGTAAATACAACTGTATGCTCATCTGCATGTCTTAGGCAGGTATGCAACCCCGCCTTTTCCCATTATCACCCAGCACACAGCACTTCCATGTAGCAAGGGATTCTGGGAAATGACATGGAAATGAGCACACAGTGCCACTTTTTGCTTCAAAAACCATTTTTAACATGGTTCCCTATAGGCTTAAGCTTGCTGCATGGTCACAGCTTTGAGCACAGCCAGGGTTAAGGTGCATACCCAGAAAACCACCCACAGACAGCTGTTTCGACCTTAATAGGTCTCATCAGTGTGGGGTTGATTAACTATATATATATATATATCTATATCTATATATATTTTTTTGAAAACGTTGTATGTGCCTGTCCCTATGGGCAATCTGATTGGTCCGTTGGTCTGTCACTCAGCCTCTGGCCAATCAGATTGCTCCGTGGCCTGCCCCCTCTCATTGGCTTGCTTGCTTCTGTGGCCTCAACCGGCCCTCCTCCTCTTCGCACCACCGCCCGGCCACTTTCTTTTTCTCCCTCCTGTTCTCTGTCTCCCTGTCTCCCGCTGAGTCCACCTGCCCCCAGGTATCACCCCCACTGGGTATTGCCCCCCCTGCCCCCGGGTGTCTCTCCCCCCACTGCCCCCTGTGTCGGTCCCCCCTCTCTTTCCCCGGTGCCCCCCTGTCACCTGCGTGTTGCATGTGTGCTCCGAGCCATCCAGCGGCCTGGTGGTGCGCGCACGCTGCGGCTGCTCCAGCTCCTCGGGCGGCTCACTGTTCTCCCGCCGCCCGGTTGCACATGATCCGGGCGCCATGTGCCCGGCGGACTGCGCTGCATGCTCTTCCCCCCACGCCCGGGACCGCGGCTTCTCCCACTCCTCAGGGGGATCACTGTCCTCCCGACGCCAGCTCACGCACACTCTGGGTCGCCCGGCGGCCTGCGCTGCATGCTCCACCCTCACGCCCGGGACCGACCGGGCGGAGCGCCCGGATAGGAGAGAGGCACCTTCTGGACCGGTGGGAGTTCGGAGACTGGACAGAGGGGGCTGGTGTCCTCACTGCAGTTGTTGTTGGTGCTCGAGGACGTGTCTCACAGTATGTGTGTGCGCGTGTGTCACAGTGTGTGTGTCACAGTGTGTGTGTGTGTGTGTGTCACAGTATGTGTGTGTGTCACAGTATGTGTGTGTGTCACAGTATGTGTGTGTCTGTCACTGTGTGTGTGTATCACTTTGTGTGTGTGTGTGTCGCTGTGTGTGTGTGTGTCTCACTGTGTGTGTGTGTGTCTCACTGTGTGTGTCTCACTGTGTGTGTGTGTCTCTCTGTGTCTCACTGTGTGTGTGTGTCTCTCTGTGTCTCACTGTGTGTGTGTGTGTGTGTGTGTGTGTGCTTGTGTCTCACTGTGTGTGTGTGTCTCACTGTGTGTGTGTCTCACTGTGTGTGTGTCTCACTGTGTGTGTGTGTCTCACTGTGTGCTGCGCAGGGGGGGAACAGAGCTGCTCGGTGGGGGAACGGCGACCGGAGCGGCGCAGGGGGGGGGGACACGCCCGGAGCTGTGTAGGGGGTAGGACACGCCCGGAACTGTGTAGGGGGGGGGGAATGGCCGGTGCTGCGCAAGGGGGGGAGGACTGGGGCTGCGCGTGGGGGTGGGGGGATGGCGGAGAGGGACGGGGGGAGTGGAGAGAGGAGGGAGCAGGAGGTTTTGGTCCCTGGCAGCGCCGGGTCTCTCAGCTAGTATATATATATATATATATATTTAGGTCCAGAAATAATTGGACACTGATATAAGTTTTGTTATTTCGGCTGTGTACCAAAATAAATTCAGGTTACAGTTAAATAATGAATATGGGCTTAAAGTGCAGTCTATCAGCTTTAATTTGAGGGTATTCACATCCAAATTGGAGGAAGGGTTTAGGAATTACATCTCTTTAGACTCAAAAGCTGTTTCATGGACAGGTGTGGGCTATTCCTTCATTATTTCATCGTCAATTAAGCAGGTAAAAGGTCTGGAGTTGATTCGAGGTGTGGTATTCACTTTTGGAAGTTGTTGCTGTGAACCCCCAACATGCAGTGAAAGGAGCTCTCAATGCAAGTGAAACAGGGCATCCTTAGACTGCAAAAAAAAAAAGAAAATCCATCAGAGAGATAGCAGGAACTTTAGGAGTGGCCAAATCAACAGTTTGGTACATTCTGAAAAAAAAAAACAATGCACTGGTGAGCTCTGCAACACAAAAAGGCCTGGACGTCCATAGAAGACAATAGTGGTGGATGATCCTACGATCCTTTCCATGGTAAAGAATAACCCCTTCACAACATCCAGCCAAGTGAAGAACACTCTCCAGGAGGTAGGCATATCATTATCCAAGTCTACCATAAAGAGAAGACTTCACGAGAGCAAATACAGAGGGTTCACCACAAGGTATAAACCATTCATAAGCATAGAATAGAAAGGCCAGATTAAACGTTGCATACAATATATAAAAAAGCCAGCCCAGTTCTGGAACAGCATTCTTCGGACAGATGAAACTAAGACCAACCTGTTCCAGAATGATGGGAAGAAAAAAGTATGGAGAAGGCTTGGAACGGCTCATGATCCGAAGCATACCACATCATCTGTAAAACATGGTGTTGGCAGTGTGATGGCATGGGCATGCATGGCTTACAATGGCACTGGGTCACTAGTGTTTATTGATGATGTGACAGAAGACAGAAGCAGTCGGATGAATTCTGAAGTGTATAGGGATATATTGTCTGCTCAGATTCAGCCAAATTCAGCTAAGTTGATTGGACGGCGCTTCACTTTAGAGATGGACAATGACCCAAAACATACTGCGAAAGCAGCCCAGGAGTTTTATAAGGCAAATAAGTGGAATTTTCTGCAATGGCCAAGTCAGTCACCTGATCTCAACCCGATCGAGCATGCATTTCACTTTCTGAAGACAAAACTTAAGGCAGAAAGACCCACGAACAAACAACAACTGAAGACAGCTGCAGTAAAGGCCTGACAAAGCATCACAAAGGAGGAGACCCAACGTTTGGTGATGTCCATGCGTTCCAGACTTCAAGCAGTCATTGCCTGCAAAGGATTCTCGATAAAGTATTACAAATGAACATTTTATTTATGATTGTGTTAATTTGTCCAATAACATTTGAGCTCCTGAAATAAGGGGACTGTGTATAAAAATGGTTGCAATTCGTAAACGTTTCATACAATATTTTTGTTCAACCCCTTAAATTAAAGCTGAAAGTCTGCACTTCTATTGCATCTCGGTTATGTCATTTCAAATCCATTGTGGTTGCGTACAGAGCCAAAATTATGAAAATTGTGTCAGTGTCCAATTATTTCCGGACCTAACTGTATATATATAGTGCTTGACAAATCACCCAAAAATCTACTCGCCGAACCAAAAAATCTACTCGCCACCTAGTCTCACCCCCAACCCCGCCCCTAGTCCCACCCCAAACCCTCCCCTAGTCCCGCCCCAACCCCTCCACTAGTCCCGCCACCAGCCCCGCTTTTAAAAAAATACATTAATAAAATTAATTGAATAAATTCCTTGTAAGAACTTTCGTTTTTGACATACAGTAAGTTTATTTATTGTATTACATTATTCTACAATTAGTCCTTGTTACGTGTGTGTGTGTGTGTGTGTGTGTGTGTGTGTGTGTGTGTGTAAGTGTAAATGTCGGATCTAGAAAAAAAAGCCAGATGTGAAAGACTAATTTCCTGCACCCCTTAGCCAGTGACTGGATGCCCCCGCATCACAAGATTTAAAGCAGCAATCCCGCCTGGGATCTAACCTGATCCGCTGTCCCTCAATGTCCAGGTGCCCTCATTCAACAATGTTATATATTGGAGGGGAGGTGTTTCTTACCTGTCTTCTGGGTTAGGGGGGATTCCGATGTCTCCCGTGTGAAGCTTGAGTCAGATCTGGAAGAAAGCAGTATAGGTTATTTCAGTGTAGTAAAGGGCAGTTAAGATATATAGGTTAAATAAGATATCCAGATCCAGAGTGTGAGACAGAGAGAGTGTAGGAGAGAGAGGGTGAGAGAGAGAGAGAGGGTGAGAGAGAGAGAGAGAGAGGGTGAGAGAGACAGAGAGAGAGAGGGTGAGAGAGACAGAGAGAGGGGGGGGGGGGGGGGGGGGTGCGACAGATGGCCCTGCAGGGGCCTGAGGCAGACAGGCGTGGAAGGGGCTGGCTGCCGGAAGGGGGAGGAGTGGAAGCACTGAGGAGGGAAAGTTGCTCAGAGAGCCGGAGGCGGGTAATCTCCCCCAACAACATGAACCCGCCTCCGGCTTTTTTTTTTTTTTCTCCAGCGCGAGCGCGGGAAAAACAGCAGCGCGAGCGCCGGAAATTAAAAAAACACACGTGTGCTGCTTGTGCCAATATTTACTCGCCCGGGGGTTAAATCCACACGCCCCGGGCGTGTAAATGTATATAATTGTCGAACACTGTATATATGCAAAGCCAGCAGTACAACCAACTTCACACTGATGATACCCATTAAGGTTGAAACATGTCTGTGAATGGTTTCTCTGACGTTGCATTTGATTCCCATGCTGTGCTTTTAAAGCTGTGTGAACAGCAATAAATAAGCATTAGCTCCATGTGGCATATGGGCTCCATGTAACAATGGATTTTCAGACAAAAGGTGACACACTGTGTGCTCATTTGCATGCAATTTCCCAGAATCCCTTGCTGCAGTGGAAGTGCTATATGCTGACACTCACACACCCGCTGTGAAGTCTCCAAAGTATCTCTTACCAATCAGGACTTTAGCAGTGTGTGTGTCCCTCTCAGAGTCAACATATATCTGACTGGAGCGTTTTGTTTTACCGGCGATTGGGACTGCTGTTTACTTCTACAGTGTCACTACTACTGAGATTTATCTAATGCTGTTTTATTCAAGTCCTCTTGTGAGTGAATGTCCAAGAGAGCCTTTTTTTATTTTTGTAATATTAAAATTAACTCATTCAATATTAGGCTATGGAGCTTGCGCTTCTTTTTGTAATTTTTTATTTATTTATATATATATACACACACACAAAAATAATGCTGGGTGCACACAAACAAAGAGCTGCAGACCAAAAAGAATGAATAATATATACTTATCAGAAATCCAGGTGCTTGCAGACAGACGGGGAAAACCAACAGCACACAGTGTGCTCATTTGCATGTCATTTCCCAGAATACCTTGCTGCAGTGGAAGTGCTGTGTGCTGGGTGATAATGGTGAGGGGCGGGGTTGCGGACCTTTCTAAGATATGCAAATGAGCATACAGTAATATTTCCATTTGCTATATGCTTTGCTGTGGAGTGTTTTTGTCCCTTTTTTAACCCACCATAACTTAACTAAGTATGGTAAAACCCATCCTCATTGCTTCATTTTGCATAGCTGGTATAACCAACCCCACACGGTTGGGACCCATTAAGGTTGAAATGGCTGGCACAACACATGGACTTACTACTGTCTAGTTTTATATATTTTATGCACTTTATCTCACCTACGGGACTATTGCCAATTGGTTTTTAAACACCAAGTGCAGCCGTACGCATTGAATCCCTTTGGGGGTTGCCGCAGCCTATCCGGAGCACTCAGTGACGTCATCAGGGTCTCGCGATATTGTAACCAGAGACCCACTACAGCGACGGAGAGTTTGGAGGGGATAGATGCTCCCCATTACATCCGGATCCGATACACAAAGTATACTGCAGGAGCTGGCTTCCAGTCTACATCAGACGGCTACTTCAAGGAGCGGCTGGTATCCTGTGAATTGGCTGGTGATTGAGTATTACTCATATATGCTTTCATTCCTATTTTGTTTGTGAGTGTGCATTTTTATCTATCCAGTTCTATTTAATTTTGTAACTTTACTCCGCTATTAGTGCACCTGTTTTTGTCTGTTTTTTCTGTAGATATATATATATATATTATACACAACACAAAAGTCAGCCGGCACTCCACTGGTAAATCCATGCAAGGTAGGTGCTTGTTCCATAAATAATCATAAACATACGATGCCATTTTTAGGCAAAATCTAGGACAGCACTCGGGTAAGTCAGGTAAACAAATTTTGTATTAGAAACAAAATGACACAGGTAACCGACGTTTCGGTCCCCCAAACGGGACCTTTCTCAAGCACCACCTTGATTTCGCCTAAAAACGGTATGGATTGGGAGTGTGGTGGCGGGTTCCCTCCTCATCCTCGGCTACAAGGACCAAGTGCACATGTCACCACTTATCTTCATATGGTGATGTATCTGGGACTTTTTATGGACATTATTATGCTTTATCAATGGACAGTTCATTTTTGCAGAAATCAAGTTTCACTCTGATTCATCTTCAGGATTGCTCTTAAATCACATATTTTCATGTGTTATGTGACACCATCTTGTATATCTGCATTTTACATTTATGATCTTTCACACAGTGTATTGTGTGCTCTATCCTAATACATCATTCCCTCTATATAGTAGGAGAAACCATGACACAGGTCCAGCTGTCGGGTGTATTTGCTGATTAAACATTCTTTTTCCATACTCTTGCCTGAGTTAGAACATTGTCCCAGTCATATTTGTATTTACCCATGCACTTTTGCTTTTGTCCCCTGAGGCAATAATGAGGTATCCCCCACCACTTTTTATATTTTGTCCCCTGTTTTTATTACATCAATAAAACTTTATATACACTTTCATGATACACCCCTGTGCACCGCAAGGGATTCTTTCTTGTTTCTTTTATATGACTTTTTCCCTGGAGCACCGCTGGCTTCCATGTTATTATTGGAAATATATGCCAGCATTCTGTGGGTATTCAGCACACCATTGACGTGCATGCGGTAGTCTTTGCGTATTATAACATATATACATACATACAACATCCCTAAGATCCTTAGACAAACCTCCTGACAAAGCGTATGTGATGCGAAACGCATTGAGGTTTTTTTTGGTCATCACGCTTTGACGTCAGACGCTATGACAGTAGACACCTGGTGCTCCCACGAGGATGCTGATATTTACACACTAAAGGATATGTTTTGCTGGGACTTTAAATCTCCTTGGCGAGTACCTATGGAGTCCTTTTTCATCTGCTACCTTGTGTCTGCAGTCAGCATCCATGTCTCCTCTGTGTGACAAGATGACTTCTATATGAGTGACTTACCATATTTTCAATGTAAATTTTTAACTATATAAATGAGAATTTTTACTGATACAAATCTTTCTATGCACTCTTTTTTGTGTGTTTGTTGTGATCCACTTTGCTCCGTTGATTGTAGGAGAATCTAGAGCTGCAGGAAGGATTGTCTTTCCGAAACTGAGAGGAGAATATCTGGGGTCCTTGGACCTGCATGTACTCATTTGTGAGATGCGTGGAATATCTAAGGAACGTTCCAGTTTGGTAGTTACCCAGCATCTTGTATAGATATGTCTCCTGTAGAGAGATTACTTGGCCCTTTAGTTTTTTTCATATCACAGAAAAGTCTATGCCTCTTTTATGTCTATATTTATGCCTGTTGGTCTTCATTGGCAACAGAGGGAGTACAGTATTTTTAGTTTTGTTAAGGAGCATATCAACTGTATGTGGGTAATGAAACCTCATAATAGTGTCCCTGGGCCTGGTATCTTCTATCACTCTTGTCGCTCCTGTCGACTTTGTTAATTAGTATGTATTGTAGAGCAGCATTTGGGAATAGCTTTTACAGCAGACAGTGTGTATTGTTCCAATTTTTCAGGTTTAATAGACTCAGTAATATTTTTTATTCTAATATTGCAGCATCTAGACCTGTTTTCAGAGCCCTCCTGTAACATACAAAGACAAGAAGCATTTGTATTGGTTAAAAAAGACCTGTTAAGGACAACAGCATATATCAACATTCATACAAAGTAATAACGAAAATCACAATGTGTAAAAAGATATTTGAGGCATAGACTGGGAGATCCGTGTGCACAGCCGATGGTTGAATATTGCAGTAGGTCCGGACCATGAACACCACCAGCTGGATAAGATCTTCAATCCTCTCTCCAATGGTCTGTAGCTCAGCCAATAGGGATGCACACAGCAATCATTGCACTGGCATGGGATTTGAGTCTAGATGGGTTGATATCATACAGCAGCTGATGCAACTTCATCAAAGTCTATCAAACCAGTCCTGTACCTAGAATAAACGTAAATCATTTTAATTGTACTTTGAAATGGATGCCTTTGTGTTCTGCTGAGTATCAGGGGGTGTGGCCAAGATGACAGTCCAAAAGTATGTACATTTATTAAATGTGAAATATCCTGGGCCTCACAGCAATTCGCAAGAATAACAAATAGATATTTGTAACAGTTGCAATCAGACGAATCAAATGATGCCAAACACTTCATGATTAAGAGGTGAAAAGGACAGATATCTGTTTCTCATGCAAAACTGTAAGTTAAGTTGTCATAATTTATATTCTGGTGTGCACACTGACTCAACAGTGAAGATTGGGGTTTTCTAAGTATTATAGAAACAAAGTTATGACGTCTTTTATATATTGATGCAAAGTTCAAAAGTCAAAAGAAAGATTTTTCTTCTCTTAAGTCATAAAAAAGGGTTGAGAACATACACAGAAATAATATTTTCAGTGGGTTTCAAGACTTTTAGAATTATTATTTTAGCAGCACATTATAAGCACACAACATTAACATTAAGAGTGAAGTGAAATACAGATCATAGAGATTTGTGAATTCCCCTGATAAAGGCCCGGAGTCTTTAGGCGAAACGTGTAGGAATTCTTTGGTTAGTTTTTACGCATGCTGCAATAATACAGTATTGTTCTGCAACCAGTAGAGCTTGAAATATAGCCCAAAACAAGTTTTACATTTTGTATACAATTTAATTCCCTGATAGTAACTATCAGTGCAGGACGCAGCTGGGGAGACTGCAGTCCTGCTTTTATGCTAGAGGCTACAATGAGAACCGTGGGGAACATTGTACAAGGATTGTACAGTTTTTTTTTTATAAATGACTGTTGAATTCGGTTTAAAAATATTTATATGATCATTGTGGCATATTACACTGTAAACATTTAAAGTCGTAATTTCTTTTTCATGGTCACACTTGTTTATCATGCCATATATGGTTGGATAGTTCTTGCTTTGCAGCATTGATTTCTTTTTGCCCACTTAATGGCATTATATACAGTAAAAGATGAATGAGTTGGTGAAGCGGTTCTATAAGCTTTTCTGTAGTTATGGTTGCTATAGAAATAAATCTCATGGTATTCATTCAACCTGAATTGCAGGTGGGCAATATTAGGTTATGTGGTGAAAGACAAAAGGCATGTAAAAATATAACTAATTTGTGAACAACACTGTCACTTTTATCAGCTTTTTATCTTACACCAGTAATATCAGTCTTAAAAAAAATGTTCAATATGTCTGTAGTGCATATATTTAGTAGTTGTTTTAGACCAGGAGAAATAGAAGAATGTGAAGCCTTTAATCCCTGCAGTGGGGTCTGGAATACATTCACGTTGTTAAAGGGGAAGTCTGATATAGCAGGTAAATAGAAGTAAACAAAATCATAATAATTGGCTTAATTAGAAATATAACTGTAAAGTAGTAATTGTATTCATTTATGTACTTTACTGGGTGTCTGCTGTATTCATGCATATCAGCTAATTATGTTTATCTGTGTAACCCCCTGTAGACGGACAGAGGTACACAATTGGAGACTTTATAAGGTGAAATTATAACGAGGCTTTATTGTGCCTTTTCCTTAACATCAGGAAACCATCCAAACAAGGGGGAAACACAGCTTCTATTCACTTGGGAGTGGTTCTAGTGAAATACCATGCAATTCACAACTCCCTTAGTTAAGCATGTCTCCCAGCCCCAAACATATAGCATGTAATGAACAGATAAAAAAAGTCTTGTAATAAAAGCTTTATCTGTTCCTTGTAGTTTGGAGGGAAAATCTTCTCTGTCCCTGGTTGTTACCTTTTCTTCAGGGTTTGTCAGCACTCAGGTTTAGAAGTTTCCCCTGTGTCTTGGAAGCAGCTCTGCTGTGTCTTCTGGCAGAGCTCAAGACATGGTCAGCTCCAGAGATCTGTGTTCTCTTGGTCAGTCTCTCCTGGGAGACTCAAGAACCTTTGCCCTGTCTCCAAAGTTCAGCTCACACGTGAGCTAAGGAGTCACTTCCTGTCTCAAAGGCAGGCTTTTTCTACCACCTGTAATCAGGCAGGTGGTGTTAGTTAATTTGCTACCAGCAGTTAACCACCACACTGCTGGATTAGAGGCACATTTGTGAACAGGGATAAGTCCCCTGTTACACCCCCCTCCCCTCCCTCCAGGAGATCTTGCCAGGCTACTGCTATGTTTAGTGCTGATTACCTGCAAGGGTACAGGAAAGATGAGATGCCCGCAATGTTGTGGGGGAAAAACAAGACAGACTTGTGGGGAATCCTCTGGTTCTTTCCTTTTGGTAACAGCACCTCCAAACACAGGGGGCTTCAGCAGTGCCGAAGGCAGTACCCGCTATGACAGTCCTAGCCCCAATACCCTCTCCACACAGACTGCCGAGGAGCCAGAAGTATAAATGAGGATGATCTTTATTTTAGCTGCCACTGCTGGTGTTGTTACAGCGTATGCTCCAGTTGATAAGGTAGATCCCTGGCTTCTGGATGATACTGGCCTGCGGGTAATGGTGAGGTCTCTCTGGATTAGAAAATTGCCCTCGGCCCATGAGGGGCTGAACACCTGTCTCTCTCCCAGTCGGGAGGGGAGGAGGAAAGCTCCTACCCCATGAAGGGGTAGTCTGGAACTCTCTGAAAGTCTCACCCCTAAGGGGCTGAACTTAAATCTATAAATTAGCTACTTCCTTCCTGAGGCTCAAAGAGGGAGGACCAGTATCTGCACCACCATAGGCTATTCACAGATCTCTGTGTCACCACCAGTCCGGTCATTCAGGAATTCCGCATGAGGCAGGGGAAACTCCCATAGCATAGCCTCTCACTGTCTGTATCTTACTAGAACTTACGTGACAGGGAAGAAGAAAGATAGCTGGACCAGCCATGGCTATATCTGTCATGTTACTAAAGCATAACGTTGCTTTAGCTTCTAATAAGGTAACGTTAAGTATATCTTAGCCTTACTCTGAATCGGGAAATTTCAAGGAGAGAGTGAGTGGTGCTGCTTAAAGAGGCAGTCCAAGCGGCACTGGCAAAAAAAATAGTTTAAATATATGCAGCATTTCATTAGTTTTATTGAAAACAAATTACCTAAGCTGCTGGTCGATTCATTCTCCTGTGATCGATCAGCAAAGGTTCTGCTTCCCAGGGTTCACTAAATCACTGCCTTTCAGTTTCAATCAATGCATCAGCCAGTGTAACTCAGCAGCCCCAATGCATCCTTATATTACTAAGGTAATATTGTCTATTGTTACATCCATTGGACTATTGGACACACTGCTCACAGCACACTGACAGCACACAGCACTCACAGCACACAGCACTCACAGCACACAGCACTCACAGCATTCACAGCACTCACAGCACACTCTCACAGCACACAGCACTCACAGCACTCTCTCACAGCACTCTCTCACAGCACTCACAGCACACTACACTGCACAGCACACCACACTCACACCACACCTCCCACTCCCCTTCCCTACCTTTGGTGTCGGCTGCTGAGATCGGAGCGGAGCTGGCATCAGGAGGAGTGGAGGGGGGTGTCGGGAGGAGGGGGGGGTTGTCGGGAGGGGGGGGGGGGGGGGGGAGGGGGGGGGGGGGAGTGAGGAGCAGGCTGGGACTCGGATTATGCCGAGGAGGGTAGGTAGGTGTGGGGGCCTCGGGCCGGGGATGAAGTGGATGTCAGTGGAGGGGGATGGATGCCGGTGGTGGGAGGTAAGGAGCAGGTTGCGGCTGGATTCGGAGGGCCGCTGCTGGGGGACGTGTAGGGCTTCCGGCCACCTCTTCCTTCCTTCCTTCCCTCCTTACTCCCTCCCTCCCGATCGGGCGCGCGGCGGCCATTTTTAAAAAAAAATTAGCGCGACCCCGGTTCTAGCGCGGTCAGATCGGGTGGCCCCCGAGGACCGCGCTATAACGGGGTTGAGCTGTATTGCTTTTCCCTTCTCTTATTTTATATGTATTTTATTAGTTTGTTATCAACATCTTTGTCATTATTTTTTCTGCCGTGCTGCACTACACGAGGAGGCCCATCATGATCCTCTGTATTCAGTCATATCAGGAGTCTAATTACACAAAGCTGATGGTATATATTTCATTGCACTCTGCGTGTGACTCCCTACAGTGATTATTATCACGGGTGCGCAGTGATCATGCCCCCTTTCTGAGGACATGCATGGAGGGAAATATGTATTTAAACACTGATTGCATGTTTTCTATTCACTCTTTGATAAAGCACTACTTGGTGCGAAACGCGTTAGCGATATTTTCCGGTCTCCGTTTTTTACCCATGTGCCAATAAAGATTTTTGTCGATTTCCTTAGCATTCAAGACCATTTTTTCTTTTTAAAAGTAGCTGTGCACCACCATACCTGTTTGTTTCTTGATCTTTGCACACCATTTCGGCAAGGAAAATGCACATATCCGCCCTTCTGACTTTATTTTCAAACATACCTAATAAAGGTTAAATATTAATAAATCTACTATTACAATTCTAGCGTATAAGAGAGTGCAGCATACAGAGATCCTTGGTTCTTTTTGCTAATTTTCAATTCATAAATGCAATAATTACCTATAATTGTTGCCTTGATTGTATGGGACTAATCCAATGTATTATGAGAATATTGAGCCACTACGACCATTTCTGAGGTGATAATACTGTAGAACATTATCAAGTTTATCAAGAACATTTTTCCCATTTAAACCAATGAGATTTGTCTCTTTTTAAAAGCTGGGGTTGGACGTTTGCACCAGTTTTGCAGCACAGAGACGTTAAAAATAACCCCCATGAAGATTTTCTGTGTACTGTATATAAATCCCTATGAGTATTTCTTTTTTATTTGTGCGTCAAAATTGTGCGACAAGTTGAACCTGACGTAAATCCTGAAAACTCTGTTTATATTGTTGACGTAGCACGGATGTTTTATCACTATATAGGGTAACAAAATATATTATTTTTACAGTATGTTTATTATAAGTAATATTACACTAATCATTTATATTTTTTAATACTAGTTGCACATGGGAGAGGGAGTGGCTCAGTGAGTAAAAGACACTGACTGGCCCTGAGAGTTTGAAGTACGGGAACCTGGTTCAATTCCCAAGTCACTTTATCTCCCTGGGCCTCCGGCACCAAAAATATAGATTGTAAGCTCCACGGGGCCGGGACTGTGCTTGCAAAATGTCTCTGTAAAGCGCAACATAAAACTAGCAGCGTTATACAAGAACATACTACTATTATTATTACATTAAAAATGGACATAATTATATTTTTATTTAAATTATATTCATTGAGTATTCAATACGTCAATTTTTATTTCAAAGAACGCATTATGCGTCATATGTGTGAAGCCAAATAATGACATTCATGCATACGACACACATTTTCTGAAGCTTTGTACTTCTTTTTAACACTGAAATTATGAACATACAAAAAAAATTAAAATATGATCTTACTACCATCTCAAGTTGTTTCAATTTACCATCAGCATGGTAAATCAATCATCATCGAAAGAAACAAAATAATTATTAAAAAAAATCTATAATTATTAAATTATCAACAGTTTGAGACAGTTACATCTTTAATATTGTATACCAGGGCTCTGCAACTAGTGACCCGCAAAGGGCCTTATGTGGCCCTTACACTCATTTCATACTAGTTGCTTAACAGCTAAGTGCAGTTTTTCACAATGAAACTCACTTGTAAGTTAGATAATGTAAACGTACTTGTAGAACAGAATGCCTAGAAGAAAGCACAAAGAGATGCCTCCATGGTGAAATATGGATGGTATTTTAATGGATGATGAATGTAATAATGATTAAAATACACTCACAAGGTCCATGAGAGCAAAGAATGACTTGTCCTTCTTTCCATTCTTTACATCATCATTCTTGGGGTCAAGGATTTACCCTATGTAAAGCAGCAAGAGCCTAGCTCAGCAATTACTCAAAGTGACTATTCCTTCCTTTTTTTCTCTCATTCACCAACTATTTTTCAACATATATTTTTTTCCTACTGCTGCCCATATATTACCTATATTCTATATATTTGTATCTGTTTTCATTGATGTAGATTGGTTTTAACACCGTTAACTGTGATTTTAATACCCACAAGAGTTTTCTCTGTGCGCCCAACGTGAGTTGTTTTCTTTCTTTTTAATATTTGCAGTACAGATGTTATAATGTTTGCAAAAAGTTGAAATATACTATTGTTTAAGTCTTTAAATGTGTCTAAAATGACATTACAATAAGCTTGTGTCCCTTCTACTCCTATATGTTTTCCGATTGGCCCCTAACTAACTAGTTGAAGATCCCTCTTGTATTCTGTTCATGGTTAATGCTCTAGTAAAATAAGTGAAGCGTAAACTATAATAAATCAATAAGGTGAAGTATGTACATTTTCATGATGTTAGACATAATTCAAAGACAAGATCAATGCACTGGAGGCAACCAAAAAATGTGCAGAAAATAAAGCTTTCTGGATAACCATAAATAGGGATCCTCATTAAAATTCTTTGTTCATGAGCAACTGTCAGTGGAAGATTTTCCATTTGAAAACATAAATATAATTCTGACCTAAAATTAGTGATTTATAGTAATTATTACTATCAGAAGAAATAGAAAATAAATGTTCAGCAAATACATTTTATAGGCTATATGTTTCTTTGTTAGATTACAATTTGCTAGACTTTGCGCAGTGAAAGATATTTGGCATATTTTTACTCACTGAAATCTTAGGGACGCTACTGCATGTGGGAAATCACGGAGAGAGAGATCGCTGCACTAATTGCAAGCAGGGTCCACAAGTGGTGTCGTTAATTAAAAATAATATTTCCTTCAAATGATTAAAATATGAACATAAAAACATATGCAAACATAACACGGGACATAACAAGGACAGATTGGTTACTAAAATCCTGATCAAATAATTGACTGACTCCCAGCATTAATACAGGTCATTATACCTAAAACAATGGGTTTATTTATAACTCATCTGTTAAACTGGGGAGGATTTGGTTAACACTACACCACATTGTGTGTGTATATATATACATATATATATATATATAGATATATACATAAAACACATCCACACCGGGGGAAGGACAAGCACAGATAACACTCCAAGAGATACTGTTTTTAAGTTATCCTTGCTTCATTCATTGTAACATCGCCGGAAGAAGAGATCAGTGTATCTCGAAAGCTCGCACAAATAAAAGCATTTCGTTAGCCACAGAACGGTATCATCTATTTATTTTTTGATTATTGAAGCTCGGCTAACACGGTACTGATACCTCTACATATATATATATATATATATATATATTGCTTCACTATTTGGCGTTGTGCGCTGTTTTCTTTTGTTTCCATTCTCTTAGTGTGTGTGGGGTGCTGAGCCACCCCTGCGTTTACAGCTGCAGACGCCATTATCCCCAACACGGTTATGTGGCACTTATTATTTAATGTTTAATTATCTCACTGTGGGAGTTGTGGTTTAATTTTTTATAAATTTTTTATCACTAAATTGATGGTACAGTCACTGCACTGTATATATTTATACATTTAAACTTTATAGGTAGTTAGGTAGTAGCGCACAGTTTTGTTTTTTGTGTTTACTAGTTTTAAATACCTGGGCATATGGTTTGACTCCCACTTAACATTCGGGATGCACATTGATGCCCTGACAACCAAGACCTACAGTATGCCAAACTAGGGGTACTTTACAGGAACAAATCCTCCCTAAGTCTCCTGGTCAGAAAGCGTATCGCACAGCAGATGCTAATGCCAATTATTGACTATGGAGACATAGTAAAAGGCTCCGCACCTCAAACCCACCTAAGCAAACTTGACACCCTCTATAATTCAATTTGTCGTTTTGTTCTCCAATGCAACTATAACACACATAACTGCGAAATGCTCAAAGAACTAGATTGGTCATCACTCGAGTCTAGGCGCAAAGTTCACCTTTCCTGTCTTGCCTTCAAATTGTTTATGGGCAAGCTACCCAGCTACCTGAACAAGCTCCTCACCCCTACCACATGCAGCACCTATCATCTGAGATCAGACTCCAAAAGACTGTTCATGGTCCCAAGGCTCAACAAAGTATCCGGACGTTCCTCCTTCTCTTACCGTGCACCCCGAAACTGGAACAACTTACCAGAGACTCTCACATCCACCACCAGTTTAAGTTCTTTCAAATCTAAGGCTGTCACACATTTTAACCTGTCTGTAACTGTTT
The DNA here is from genome assembly GCA_036426205.1 of Ascaphus truei. NCBI lineage: Eukaryota > Metazoa > Chordata > Amphibia > Anura > Ascaphidae > Ascaphus > Ascaphus truei. The sequence continues at coordinate 17,420 of WSYH01002572.1, forward strand.
CATACGCCCATAATATATATTATCTTTAACTGTGCATGCAATGTCTTGTATATAATGTATACCCTGTTCATTTATGTAACTGTATTAGTAACCATGTATTATTTGTCTTAACTTTGTGCCCATTACATACTTGAAAACGAGGGGCAACTCTCAATGTATTACTTCCTGGTAAAATATTTTATAAATAAATAAATAATAAAATACTTATCCCACGGTACTTTGGCGACTGTGAGAGCTTTCTGGTCCTTTGTCGGGAACACTTGAGAGTAGCCGGTGTAGTAGTCTGTTATTACCAGGACAGCACCCACACTATATCATCTCCCAGGTAGAACCCCCAAAATACTGGAGTGCCTGGGCACTTAACCCCTTAGTGTCCACAACTAGTCCCTCCCCAAAGAGCATGTGTGGGATAGAACTACCCACATTGGGTTGGGCCGTTGGTGCACGTGAATAATACCTCCCTGGTCTCAGTCTAAACCAGGTCAACAAGTAAAGAACTCTGTGGATCTGCGACGTGGTTCCGCACTGCAATCTACCGGTTCCTCTACTGTGTTGATCCATAGACAGATGCCTCTGGAGGGGCCTCCAGCTGGATTGTACCCCTTTAAAATAGTCTCTGATAAAGTGGCTTTACTCTGCTCACAGACGCCAGTCTGCTCTTCCCCTTCAGATGCAATTTCCTGCTGCTGATGTCTCTCACTGACACAGTACTGGGGAAGGGTCCCTATCTAAGGCCTTTCCCTGCAGCATACACAATCTATAGTGAGTCAGGGGATCTATCTTGGATCTGGGGGAAATCTGGCCTAGTCCAGTGGAGCACTGCTCCCTGGACATTACCTTCACCCTCTCTGTCCTGGTCCCGACTAGCGTGGTGTCTCAGCGCTCCAAATGTAACCAACTCTCTCCTTCGCACTTCCAGGAGCCCTATTGGTTCTCCTGCAACACATGTCTAGCAACCCCTGAGGCTGCTGCGAGTTGTAGTCCCCTCACTAAGCCTATTCCTCATGGCTGCCGCACTATCTAGCACTGCGCATGCGCGAGCTTCAATGCGTATGCGCGACGGACTAAAAGATGGCAGTGCCCTCTATTAGGTACCACCACGAAGCTCCAGCGACCCGATCGCCCCCCCCCCCGGCGGCACCCGCACACAGCCGCAATCTTCCACACAGTGCTGTCCTCCTCGCACAGCCTGGAGGTAAGAGGGGGACCTGGCTATACGTACATGTTTTGTTTTTTACTCTTTTGCTCTTGTCAACCTAACTCAATAATGGAATGGTAATGAGAAAGAAGATCACTCTATACAAAGCATGTAGGAATAACAAATAGTAGATACAATCTTTACTGTCCACTCACAAAGTAAACAAGTAATAGGACAAAGCTTGTTGCTAACTAGTATATTAATTGAAGTGGCATATGTAGGGCCAATTTATCTCCACTGAAAAAGGATGTTTTGTCAAATTAGATTATGCACAAATGTTTAAATACCTTATGCCAGTAGTTCAACCTGTGGTTCTTGGACCCCTATGAGTCCACAGGCTTATCATTGGACCAGATATAATTGACTTCCCAAAACCCCATATAGAGGTTAGCATAGCTAGGGCAAACCTGGTACCCATGGTGATACCACAGGTTTGGAGGTAAAACACATAATTGAACACATAATTGAACACATTTTGATTAATTTTGAATATAAACTCAATCATAGAGAGGAGAAAGTGTTGTTGAATTAAAGGTAATTTATCATCACTCTTAAAAATGTACTCTATTTCTGTCAAGCCCATCGTGTTGTCAATCAGGTATACAATGACTGTACATCACAGATGGACCATCTATTGGTAGATTTCCCATTAATGGAAGAAATGGAGTCAATGACATGAAGCGTGTCCCTAAGGTATGATTGAAGTTGGACTACATAAGGGTGTAAAAACTGTCCACATATCTAGACATGCCTGTCGTCATCAACTTCATTTCTGAAATGATGGGCCTACCGTACCTTGTGGCTTTATGAGGCTCTTATGTACTTTCGGAAGATGGTAAAAGATAGGTATACTGTACGTGGATTAGGTAGATACAAAACCCCAAATTTATCCTAGGTAATAATGTTATTTTGAAGAGCCTCCTTCAAAAGGGAGCAAAGGTGCAACTGAAAGTTGAGTGTAGAATCATTGGGGAGTATAGAATAGAAGTCAGTGTCAGACAGCAGTCTAAGGGCTTCAGAGACATAGTCGTCCCTTTTGAAGCACAATGCCTCCGGCCTTGTCAGCCTGTCTGACAGTAACATCAGCCAAATCTCTAAGTTTGTTCAAGGCTTGTATTTCCCCCCTTGATAAATTATTCCAAATAGATGGGAAACCTGCAAAGAGCTCCTCGAAATCACAAAGAACAAGTGTGTAGAAGGTGTCAATATGCCCCCCCCTTTTGATTGATATTGGTAGAATAATGATTTTGGTTTAAATGATGTATGCATTATTCTAGAGGGGGACGATTCATCATTAAATCTAACCAGTTATCACCAAACTAACCATCAGTCATCAGTGAAAACTGTGACTCATTGTTATACTCAGATTGGCCCAATAGCTCAGTGAGGTCTCCTATACATTCAACCTCTTTAGCATTAAATATTGATACACTTTACCGTTTCTTAGAAGTCTGCATTGAAAAATAACATGTAAGCGTTAGTTTGCAGATGAAACTATTCAAATCCACAAACAGGTTGAATGCTTTAGGTAATGAGCTTGGAGCATAGTGTAGACCTCTATTGAGGAGTAAAACCTGATGGTTAGTTAATACATTATATAGACAAGGGGGACACACCAGCTCAGCTCAAAAATTATAAATATGTGGGTGCACTAGTGGTAATGATACTGATAGAAAAAGAAGGGGTAACCAGAGCCAGTAAGTCCTGAGAGGGAGAATAGGCTGAGATAAATAGACCCCGATTACATGCACTAACCTTGCAAGTGCATGTTATCAGGGCTATTTACCTTAGCCTCCTCTCCCTCTCAGGAGTGACCCTCTGGCTCTCGTTACCCCTTCTTTTACTCTAAGTTAATACGAGAGGATAAATTAAAAATACCATTTGGGCTCTGGTGTTTCTCTCAATTATTTAGTATTCTTCGCCAGTATCCATGTCTCTGCTCTTGTCCCTCTTCTCTTCTTTTTCTCTGCAATGGCGTATTAGGACCATGGTTGTATTTGTGATCTCAGAGCGAGTAGAATCTTGCTGTCCCCACAGATGGTCCTGCCCGGTTGTTCCCTAAAAAAGAGGGACATGAGCTATATTCATTCTGGCAAGTTGTACTTTTAGATATTGCCTCCCAAATCCCTATTAGTAGATGGTCTTTGGGCCCCTGATAGTTCATCAGTTATCTGATAGGGAATTGTATTGCTTGGGCATAGCAAACTGATCTAATACCCCACACGACTCTTCAAGTGAATCAATTTGCGCCCTGGGTTCAGCCCTAATAGGTAACCTATAGGATGGTGTCCGTGGGCGATTAATGGACATTTCATAGCAAACTGATTAAAGGAAGCACGGTCTTTAGATAAATGTTGATTATGTTTCCAATTGGTAACCACAACATTGGTATCGTTATTAAAAAAGTGGTGATAAGAAAGCGCTTAGTGGTACAGATGGGGGACCTGTTTGGAGCTCTACAAAATGTATTACCAGATACAATGGCTGTTTGAAACAAAATTACCAAAGTTCTGAACAAGCAATGGAATATCCTACTTTGTGATCCACATTTGGATAGTCATCTCACTAAATCAGTCCCTGTTATCTTTCATAAGGCAACAAATATTACAAATACAATTGCATCTAGCCAACTTAGAGAGGTTGGGGATCTGAGGGGACTAGAGTGGGTGACTCAAATGGAAATCACAAGTGTGGTAGAATACAGTGTATAAAGTGTAAACATATTATTCTTCAAGATTCATTCACCTCTTTCTCCAAGGGAACCATATATCCTATTAGGAGCTTGATTAATTGTCAAACTCCATATGTAGTCTATGCTCTATCCTGCTTTTGTAATACGCTCTATCCTGCTCTTGTAAGGTTCAGTATATAGGTAGGACCAAGCATCCCCTTTTTGTGAGGTACCTTGAACATAGGCGGGTGATTATTAAAGGTTTCCTCACACATATGGGCTTATTCATTAAACTTCGATAAGTTCATTAATGCACTATAATTAACTTTTTCGTACGATATTGTATGTGTAGCTATTGCCAAAGCTTCGATAACAGTGCAATATCACACTAAATGATTTTTAAACATTTTAACGAACTATAGCATTCTGCCTGTAACAAGTAGTGCGGTAACTGAAACAATGCCCGAACTCGCATTTTTTCCCAGCAACTGCTATTCACTAAATTCCGATATGCATATCGTACTATAAAAACTCGCAAACTTGCATAGGATTGAATCCGGGGTCTCCGGGGGCCTCTAGAGCTAACCTGCATATTTATTTCAGCTCCGCAGACCCCCAGATTCAATCATATGCAGTAAGAATAAAATTGCAGCCAGTTTTATTACCTTAGCGGCTAACTGCTAACGTAATGAAGGGGTTAAATAGCAGACACTGCTTTGTTGTTGGTACACTCTTTTTTATTACATATATCAATGTTTAGATCCACATTCATTATTGTTAATACTGTTTTGTACAATGTAATTGTTTGTGAGTATAATAAAGTTTGTTTTGTTACACGGGTTGACGCGATGATGATTTTGACGTCATCGCGTCGGTTTGCATGGCGCGAATCTGTGGAGTTACTTCCGGGTTCAGCGATGAAACAAAAACCTGTGTAGGAGGTAAGATTCTTATACACTTTGATAAAGCTCCACAGAGCGAAACATGTCAGTGTAATTTTCTCCTGTTTTTTGCTCTAAATAAATCGTTTCATTTTCACCCTTTTCACTGATTCATTTAAGTGGTGCAGCATTTTTTGGCTTTTTGCCAGCTTTATCTCTTCAACTTCGTCTACCCTCAGCGCATTACACACTAAGGATCACACCCGGCAAGTGAAGACTCCTGATCTATGTGGATTTCCCCAGGAGAAGACATTCATTCATTCATCTGTGAGTACCTTTCCATTTACTATCGGACTGTCTTGACACTAGGAGGTTGCCCTTGGATGTTGGGGGCACTTACAACTTATTGCTTTATTTGCACTCCTGATTGAGTGGGATTTCAACTCTACATTTCAACCCTCCACAAGACATACTCTAGAATGAATGTATCATGACTTGCTCAGGGTGCATTCTACATTGCATTTATTTGTTACTGGAGGGAACATATTGGAAGAATATCCATTCCAGATTGTTTCTTTCTTCAATTAGTGCATCCCATACCTTTGAGCCCCATTCCTTCCCTGTTGGGGAGACTCTATTATACATGGAGATTAATTTACTTCACTGTTTCCAATGGCAAGCTAACATTGGAAAATATATAGAAAATGAAGACTGGCAAGATATATGGACAGATATGAATAGAATATCCATATCCACCAATCTAACACAATTCTCATATAAAAAAAATTGATCGCATATATCATTCCCTAGTATCATTGTCCAAGATTTATCCTTACTCCAGATTTATGTTGGAAATTATGTGTCTCTAAGACGGACTTCCGTTTTTTTGGTGATCTTGTCCAAAAGTCAATAGTTTCTGGTAATGCATAGTCCAAGAGATACAAAATATTAGCCATTAAGAGATTCCCATGGAGCCTGAGTGCATTGTCTTGGGGCATTCTGTTGGGAATCTACCACATGCTTTTTACGGCAAAACTTTAATTGCGTAAGGATGGAAGTCCACCAACCTTCCTACAATTAATTGTTGAAGAACAAGGTTATGGGACATCACAACAATGGAAAAAATAACATATGCATTTAAAAATAAATATTCTAAATGTGTTAAAATATGGGAAAATTTGCTGCAATGGGCGCTGGCTCAGATGGTGCACTGGTTTCTTTTGTTCACACACCCGGCACAACTTTTATTTCTACTTTTCAATGAAATCTGTGACTTTGGATCTTTAGCTCTTGTTTTCTTTATACATGTAGCATAAACATTTTTGAAAATTAGTTCCAGAGTTTCCAGCTCTCAGTACTGCTACATTTTAAAGCACATATACCTATGATTACCAGAGACGCTTCTCTGTAATGCTTATTTCCTCACGGTATATCCTTTCATTATTATATTTCAAGGAACTCCTGAAAACAGAATCCTTATTACTGAAGACACAAAGCTTAAAATGAATATTTTGAATTCAGATCTCTCTGGAGAGTAGTGGTTTATTTACTGTTGTACATGCTTGATATTTTTATGCCTCTAAAATAATATGACAAAACATCCTGTTTGCATCTAATGTCCAGTTAGGCAGAAAGAGACATGGGCACAGTGCTATCCAAACGCTAGTTCGGCAGAATAAAATGACAGAGCACCAAATTAACACAGCAAAATGTTGAAAAGACAACTACACAGCATTACACGTCACAGCAATGTAAGATTAAAAATATTGTGCTACTGCTCACTAATATACTGCAGCTTGATAATTCAAGCCAAATAAAATCAACTTATTGAGGAGAAAAATGCTAAACTAAGGTGGCTTTCTCGACTGCAAACACAGGAGACCAGTTAGAAATTATATATATTTGTGTGTTCCCTAGATTCCATACCTCACTACCACAAGTTAAATACCAAGTTAAAAAATATATTGGTTAACATAAATGAAGCAAGTAATGGTAAAAAATTCATGACGGCTATGATTAGACTAAATCTTTCATGACTCCTGTACATAAGTTTATCCAATTTAATTGACAATTTAGGAGAAATATGTGACAATATATGGCATTTAGCGATGATCAACTTCTTCTGCATAGTTTTTTTGTCAAACATTTATCATTTTTTATGTTGCTGTTTATGGTTAGAAGAAGTTTTTACCCTATTGCTGTTAAATTGTGATTTTTCCCTTGCTTTTTACATTGGGGGAGGTGTGGGAGGGGGTAATTAGTTCTATATAAAACTAGTGAGAGATGTAATCCATACTAAAATTTCAGAATATTGTCAAGTAATTCTTGAGCTACAAAATTAATGAAAGAAAAATTGCACGTTTTAATAATGTATCTGGGAAGAAATTTGGGACACGAGCTAATCATTTTAGGAGAAGATAATCCACATAATGTCATGCAGATGAGAAATATATCCCACTAACTAACTCACTATGCAAAGACTAGAATACATTTGAGATATCCTGCCTTTGGTGTATTGTCTCTTCCAAAATGAAAACGGTGCTACGTACAGTATTGTATACTTTTTTCAGACTCTCCCTATCCAATTAACAAATGTTACATAGTTATATAGTAGATGATGTTGAAAAAAGACATATGTCCATCAAGTTCAACCTATGCTAAATTTAGACAACAGATACTTATCCTATATTTGTATTTATAGTATATTGATTCAGAGGATGGAAAACAAACAAAAACAAACAGTGAAACATCATCCAATAATATCTCATATGGAGAAAATGTAATTCCTTCCAAATAATGGCAATCAGATTACTCCCTGGATCAACATCCTTCCCATGTTAACTTATTTGGTATATCGTTGTATTCCTTTCCTTTCTAAAAAGATGTCCAACCTTTTTTTGAGGATATCTATTGTATCTGCCATCACAGTCTCCATGGGTAATTGTCACGATAGCTTACAGGGTTATAATATACGCCAAATAACTGGGTTCAATTGAATACGACTGTGATATAATAAAGAGATTTTATTCCTTAAAAACAGGTGGACACACAATATTGGACAAATAACAAACGGAATATTTACACTTACTTAGGGAAGGGACAAAGAAATAACCAGGATTCAGGTTAGCAGTTCATCAGGCATCAGGTATCAGTCAGGTAAAATCACGAAGAACACTGGGCATAGAGCTTGCCATCGGTTATATGTGATTTGGGCTCTATCCCTAACATTGGGTCTCAGGTATTGGTTAACAATTATCTGTACCCAATTACCTTTTGCCAGCTAACGTGGGAAGCCCTTTGGTACCTGCCCCCAGGTTGCTGGCACATGCGCACAATCTCTTAGCCGGGATCCCATTTTCCTAACCCCACTCTAAAGAGTCTGCAAGTCTGCCAGATGGGGATCTGGGCCGGGAAACCTGACTAAAGGTGTGAATTATGGCACTTCATGTGAAAGGCCATGCCCTGCTTTCTCTCCACCCTGTATACACAAACCGGGGGGATGAGCCTTTGATCATAGACATACTGTCGCCCCCTGACCATTAGCATACTGTATGGGCCAGTAGCTTTCGCAGGCTTTACACTAGGCATGGAATACAGTAAACTCACAATATTTTATATATAAAAATATTCAGTTCGGTTGGGCCGAGTGGGCTACAAATTGCCATACCCTCATGCCGGAGGGGACTCTACATGGTGGCCAATTTTCAGCTTGCTATGACCCACCGAACCGGAGATAACAATATATCATTTAAACACCACATGTTAGACATATTGCATTTCTCCGCCATTGGAGTCAATGGCAGAACCACACTTTACAGAGTTAACCATACTCCGTTCAATTTATCGGAGAGGGCTGGAAATTGCCATGCAATCATGCCAGAGTGGTGACTGCATTGTGGCCAAATACCAGCCCTCTAGTCCCTACCAAACCGGAGATATGGGTTTTAGGTTTTCACACTTTCGCACTTGGTGTTTTAAAACCTAGCAGCTTTTTTCCGTCATTGCGGTCAATGGTGGTGACCTTCATGGCGGCTACGATCCTTTCCCGTGACCATTGCCCGTTGGACCCGGTTGGGGTCGAGTAAGGAGATTCCCCTGAACTAGGGGCAAAAAGAATTGGACCGCTACCTGCCCTAGGAACGGAGTTACAATTTTAATATGTTTGAACTTGGCCGTGACCAAGATCCCACGGCACTTAAGCGATCAAAAGCTCTTTCATTGAAATTGTATCCGCTTTCGGAGATTGCGGTTTGGCCGGCAGCCAACTCATTCTTGGAGAGCGGACTCGAGGAATCCCCATTGACAGGCATTACGCCATTAATTTCAATGGAAAAGTTCCGCTCATCCTCTCGGGCGCCATTTGCTGGTCTTCTTCGATATTGGGCCAAAACCCTTGAAATCTCCATAGACTTTCATGGAGCTCCAATGGCGACCTATGGGACCGGCTGCAAATGGGGATTAAAAAGGCGGGAAGGGGAACAAAGGGCCATAAACATGTAAACACAATAAACCCTTTCCCTCCCGACCTGATCCCAGTGTATGTGTTTAGTGCATACACTGGAAGGGGAGAAATACATGTAACCAGGGGCATACATACAACCAAAGCGGGGAACACCTTTTGGACTGAGGCAGGGGCATGAAAACACAAATAAACACTATTACAGGTAACCCCTCGCCTCCCATACGATGGTAGGGGTGGCCAGCTGGGGTGTAACCCCTTTATTACCGGGCCAGCCTCCCTTCCATCGCTACAGTAATGAATTCTACATTGTAGCAGCCCTTACTGTAAAGAACCCTTTCCTTTGTTGCTGATGAAATCTCCTTTTCTGCAACTTTAAGGGATAACCCTGTGTCATTTGTACTGCCCTTTGGATGAATAGTTCTTGTATTGACCCCGAATATTTTTGTATATACTGTATTTGCCCGATTATAGGCTGACTTTGAAAATAAGGCGACCCTTTAATTTTAGTAGCTGTTGGAAAGAAAACAGTTTACACACACTCAATCAAACTCTCTCTGTGTTTGATTCACTCTGTCTGTCTCTCTCTGTGTAGTACAGGCATACCCCGGTTTAAGGACCCTCACTTTAAGTACACTCGCGAGTAATGACATTTCGCCCAATAGGCAAACGGCAGCTCACGCATGCACCTGTCAGCACGTCCTAAACAGCAATACCAGCTCCCTAACTGTACCGAAGCTGTGCGCAAGTGGAGAGACTATAGAGCCTGTTACAAATGTTTTATTTACATCAGTTATGCACGTATATGACGATTGCAGTACAGTACATGCATCGATAAGTGAAAAAAAGGTAGTGCTTCACTTTAAGTACATTTTCTCTTTAAATACATGCTCCGGTCCCATTGTTTATTGGGGGCAGAGAGGGTGAGTGAAGGGCCAAGTACTCCCTTCAGTCACCCCCTCTGCCCCCAATAAACCTGCTATCATTGCATTAGCGGCTATCAACTATGGTAATGAATCTGCTTTAATGTAATTTTTATTAATAGTGTGCGGGAGCTGGAGGTCTCCTGAGTTGAACCACTTTGATTTCAGCCTCAGGGACCCGTGCTTCCCAAGTTATAAACCCTGGTATGGGGCATCGGGTGCCGGTATCGCCGCCATTTTTTAATCAGCCGCGTCACGTGACCGGGGGATTTAAATAATGGAGGAGATACCGCCACCCCATACCAGGGCCTGTAACTCAGGAAGCAGGGGGTCCTGAGGCTGAAATCAATGCGGTTCAGCACAGGAGACCCCCTGCTCCTGCACACTATTAATAAAAATTAAATTAAAACTGCTTCATTACCATAGCAGATAGCCACTACTGTAACAAATTATTTGTATTTTTTATTTGGGTTTTGATACTAGTGTGCGGGAGCAGGGGGTCTTCTCAGATGAACCACATTGATTTCAGCCTCGGGGACTCCCTTCTTCCCGAGATACAGGCCCCATTATGGGGTGCCGGTATTCCAGTGCAGGATTTAAATCCCACGGTTACGTGACGCGGGAATTTTAAAAGCACATAGGATACTGGCACCCCGTAACGGGGCCTGTATCTTGGGAAGTAGGGGGTCCCCGATGTTTATCAAAATACATATTTTTATTGCAGGATCGCCTGTAAGAGCCGAGCATGGAGACGCAGCGTCTCCATGCAGCTCTTCCAGGCCACAATTTTTTCCACCATTTGATACAAAAAACAGGACGGACGATGGTGCATTTTTTAATCTGCATTAAAAAAATGGCCTTAATTTCTTAGGGAATACCATTTTTGGCCTCATGTCTTACAGCTAGCTAAATAAATGCATAATCGTGCGTTAATGCACTGATTTCATCACTGCTTTGTGAAAAGGTGTCTCTCTCTCTCTCCTTCTAGAGACAGAGAGATGTAGCAGCGAGACGACTAAAGAGAGAGGAAGAGATGAAGAGAGAGGTAGAGAAGACGCAGAAGGGAGAGACGAGAGAGAGAGAGAGATAGAGAAGAGAGAGAGAGAAGGAAGGAGAGAGAGAGAGAGAGAGAGAGAAGAGATAAGAGATAGAGACGAGAGGAGGGAAAGAGGAATGAGAGGGAGACAGAGAGACAGCGGAGAGGAGAGAGAGAGAGAGAGAGAGAGAGAGAGAGAGAGAGAGAGAGGAGAGAGAGAGAGAGTAGAGACGGGAGCAGAAGTGAGAGAGAGAGAAGAGATCTCGCTCTCTCTCTCTCTCTCTCTCTCTCTCTCTCTCTCTCTCTCTCTCTCTCTCTCTTCCTTAAACCAGTTTTCAATCCAGGTACAATATCCAATTTTCTTTACACTAACCTCGTGTGGCACTGTATCAAAAGCATTTTCAAAATCATCCAAAATTATTTGGCTGGGCAAAAAGCCTAGGACTTCCACCACAATCCTGTAAAGACCTCTAGTAAGGGAAGAAATAGCCTAATCTTCTATACTACACAGTTGCCCATCTGATCCACCTAATTTCCTGGCATTCCTCAGAGGGAGGTAAATGCTGGGCTGAACATGATAATCTTGCAATTTCCAATATCCACTAGAAAAAAAAGAGAAGGTGCTCTTAAATATGTGAAAAGAGAGCCTTAAAGTCTGTGACTCAGAAAATACATATATATAATAAATTGTGTACACAATATTAAAGGACAAAATATAGCTTTAAAACCCAAAAGGAAGAATTGCTTTCAAATCCTTCCAGAAAAGTATAAATAGAGAAATTAGGGGAGCACAAATTTATATAAAACTGTAAATATCAGTGAATAAAGAGGAATAATATCAAAGAAAAAACATGGGAAAAAAAGTGTCAAAATAGTATCAAAGAAATGCATGATACTACTTGCAAACACAGAAATTTGGCCGGAAGTTCTCTGTCAGACGTTCATCTGTGTATCCAGCTCAAGCATGAATCCATCTCAGAGAAGAGACAGACAAACGAAGGTGCAGACGGTATAAGCAATGATTTTATAGGCACTAAAATAGGCACATACAAATGTGCACTTATAGTGCCATAAATAAAAAAATTGCATGGATTAAGAATATAGAGGAAACATTGAGGCGCACGACCCCCTCAATTAACCAGTGATACAGAGCATATGAGTCCACCTGAGTAATTTGATTGCTGCTTTGTCCGGATGAAAAGAGTAGTAAAGGAGCTGAATAATAAATGACCCCTAGTAGGGATGTGGTCTGGCGGCGACTGTGAAGAGTTTTCTGGGGGAATTCCTAAAACCCACCCAGACCCCATACATGAGTCCCGCTGCTATATGAACCATAACACCTGGGGAAGCTCCAACATTGAAATCATGATAATGAGATTACTCACTGGTGTCTTTAAATTCCTCCGTTATTTTTCTTCTTTGTCTTTGCGTGCTCCAGGCTGTGTAGAGATACAGACGAAGTGTCCTCACCGGGGAGGAGGGAAAACAGCGGGCACGGCCGCGCAACAAAATAGCGAAGGCTGGACTGTGCTAGAAGATACTTTATTGTGGCATGGATTTAAAAAAGAGAGAAGGGATGGCACCCCCCGCAGCTGCGAAAGGCACATTATGCTAGAATATCAACTAGGCAAATCTATGTGGTTGTCCCCTAAAGCGTGCAGCATATCTTTCCAATATTTTCCTCAGTATTATGGACAGATAGATGACAGGTAGAGGATCCACATTGACAGGAATACAAATTCACCTCTGTGGTTCATGTTTCCGTGGAAGCTAGATTTCTCCATCATAGAAGCAAAAGATGGAGAAGAGAGATGCAGCAGAAGAGTTCAACCATCTAAGAAATTTGTTGTTGGTAGTTATAGAAAGAAATGGGATAGCAACAGATATGTAAAAGAAGCTATGCATTTTAAGTCTTGAAACTGTTTTATTTGTAAATGTCCTGAGCAATGTGTACAGTGCTGTATTAAATTCTGTTGTACTTCCTTAAACCAAGTATAGGGAAATTAATGTGTTGAATATGGAGCTCCCAGTTTAATTGTTTAAGGACCTTGCTGCAGTCTGCTTTAAGCCTATCCCATGGCTAACCGGGCCCCATTCCTCGGAACTACAAAAGACATGCAACTGGTGTAAAGGGTTTAATCAGATTTGTGATTTTCCTATGAAAAGAGAGGCAGGGGGAATATGATGTAAATGGAAAAGTAGTCTAAAGTTTATTCACACGTTTAACTAAACACCCAATCCACAAGCAGAGTGCTGATAATGGCTCTGTACAATGCATGTATTCAGTGTACAGTATTGCAAGAATGTATTCAAATGTTTTGTTTAACAATTAATATATAGAGGACAAATCACACCCAGTTCAGCTAGGGGCTCACTGGCGAAGAGAGGGACAGCCAGACAACTGTGACCTGGGGGTGTTTCTATTCATCCTCATGCTCCAGTAACAGGCAAATTAGAGCTTTGTTGAGGGGAGAGGTGGACACGTGTGAGAGCATTATTGCAGGCTTCAGCAATATTTCTACCTTTTTCTTGTAAAGGATATAGCTTTCCAGTTGTGAGTAGTTAGTGCTACAGTAAATATATTTCAATATATAGCTACTGTTAGACTACATCAGTGTTTTCCAACCAAGGTGTGTACTGTTACTGTAGAAAACCAAATGCTCTAATGTTTGACTAATAAAGTTCATATCAAATATTACTCACATGGTGTTAGGGGAGATTTCCCTTTGGAAATCAGGCAAATTGGGAAGTCAGAGCATTGAGGAGAGACTGAAGGACGAATTGACGTAAAGGGATCTGCCCGCGAATCTGGAGAGCTGATCACCCTTTGCATCTCCCTGGATCTTCATATGAGGGAGAGACGTCAGGAGCAGAATCGTTCTCACAGGTCCCGGTCTCTTCCGCTGGCTCCCCCCAATGAAACTTCAGGAGAACCGACGGAGCTCATGCAATTGTGCAATATGAGTCTCAAAGAACGGGAGAAGCAGCATTGTCGCTGCTTGGGGTTGTGCCTCTACTGTAGTGAGAAGGGCCACATGGTACAAACCTGTCCTAAGAAATTGGGAAACGCCAGTGCCCAGTGCAAATAGGGGAGTTTCTTCTTGGTATCTGCACCTTCTCCCCATCTCCCTGTCACTTGATGGTTTCCATCTGTCTATCTTGGCAGGACCATTCTGTGATAACCAAGGCCTTTGTGGACTCTGAAGCCGCCGGTATATTTGTGGATAGAGCCTTCGCTCAGCGAGTCAATATTCCTCTCCAGAGAAAGGACGTGCCCCTAGGTATCTCCTCCATTGATGGTAGACCATTGGAATTGGGAGTCTTTTCACAAGAGATGGCTCAACTCAAAGCTACTGTCGGTATTTTGCACCATGATGTCTTCCAGATGGACAGATACTAACTTGGGGGTCTGCCTGCCATGGCATATGACTTTCACCCTGTCGTCCTGTGGGTACTCTCCTACTACCTGCACTGGAGGACATACCGGTCTCTCATCCTGTTACTCTGACTTCAGGTGGGTCTTCAACAAGGGACAGGTTGAAGAATTACCTACGCATCGACTTTTTGATTGTGCTATAGATCATTTTCCTGGATGACTCCTCCTCATGGACGTATGAACCTAAAACCAAGGCGATGGGGACATACATTGATGAGAATCTGAAGCGAGGATTCTTTCGTAAGTCCTGTTCTTCTGCTGGTGCGGGTTTTTTCTTTGTGGCAAAGCATGATAGGTCTTTGAGGCCTTGTATTGACAACCGGGTTTGAATAGGATTACTATCAAGAACTGGTATCCTCCCCTCTGATCACCGAAATTATTGACTATTTGCATGGGGCAACCGTTTTCAGTAAACTCAATATAAGAGGGGCTCTATACCTTATAAGGATAAAGCAGAGTGATGAGTGGAAAACTGTTTTCAACACACGCGATGGACACTATCAGTATCTGGTGATACCCTTCAGCTTATGCAATGCACACACAATATTCCAATTCTTTGTGAATCAAATTTTCAGAGACATATTAGACTCCTCCGTTATCGTATACCTTGATGATGTCCTCATCTATTCTAAGACTCTGGAACAACATCAGCAGCAGGTGAGGGTGGTCCTTAAGTGCCTCCTGGATAACAACCTCTTCGCTAAATTCAAGAAGTGCGAATTAGAGAAATCTCATCTTTCTTTTCTTTGATACATCATCCTCAGATGGTGACTCAGATGGATCCTGCCAAGGTTGCTGCTGTTCTGAACTGGCCAGTACCTAAGTGATTAAAAGCTATCCAGAGATTCCTGGGCTTTGTGAATTATTACAGGCGATTTTTTTAAGGATTTCCCCAAAATCCTTGATCCATTACAGCCATCACAAATAAACAGACAGATCACATGAACTGGTCTCCGCAGGCTCAGGACATGAAGCTTAAGAAGCTCTTTTCTTCTGCACCCATTCAGAAGCACCCAGATCTTCGTCATCCTTTCATCGTCAAAGTTGATGCCTCTGACGTTGGAGCAGGTGCAGTTCTGTCATAGAGAAGTGAGTTTCAGGGTCGGTTACATCCATGTTCCTTCTTCTCAAAGAGTTTTCTCCTGAGGAACACAACAACGATGTGAGCAATCATGAACTCCTAGCCGTAAAAATGGCTCTGGAGGAATGGAGACACCTTCTTGAGGGAACCGCCATGCCAGTCACGATTCTTACAGACCATAAAACTTAGAATACCTTGAGGGGGCACGCAGGCTAAACACTCCTCAGGCTAGATGGGCACTATATTTTTAGCCGCTTCAATTACGTAATCTCCTACCGCTCGGGTTCCAAGAACGTAAAGGCCAATGCTCTATCACGCCAGTTCTTCATGGATGACACTGATTATATGAACAAGGGACCCATCATTCCCTCATCTAAGATTGCGTCCGCAATTATGATTCTTCATCGTATTCAGAAAAGTTCAAAAAATTGGTGGAACAGCAGGAACCCAGAGAAAGCACCGATCAACTCACCGGAGGTAGCAAAAAATAAAAAAGGTTTATTGAATTCCAGTGTTAAAAACCAAAAACAAACTAACATAAAAAACAAAATCTCCTACATGTTTCAGGCTATCCAGCCCTTTCTCAAGGAGTATTTGCCTGAATCCTCGCCAGGCTGGCTGATCGTGATCGTGATCGTATTGATTACGAGAAAAAACAGATATACAATTGGCAGAGAACAGTACCTGTTTTTGACCGCTTTATGCGGGATTCATCTAATAACCAGTCACGCAGATCAACTCAGAGTAAATCTATTTTGAAGACAAGCAATTTTGATTACCAAAGTGGCTATTCTAAACTATCTGATGTGGAAACTACCTCACACTCTGTTTCATTTATGGACATGGAGAATAGATCTAATAATTCACAACGTGGGAATATTGCTCAATCCAGAGAAGAGAGGCGTCCATCAGATGGTTCCATTGCTCGGGGGGAACCAACTTCTGCTAAACAGAGTGACACTTACCAATCTGATCAACAGTCAAAAAACTACCTTATGTTCAGGAGAGACGAAAGAGGACAAGGAGGGGGGGGAAGAAAAGACATGGGAGGAAAGAGGGCAAACAAGAGGAAAAAGAATTACTAACTGATACTAATAATGTTATTAACATCTCGGGTATGGAGTTGTCACACGCAGAGATCTCGCTACTCAATAAAGGATTAAAATATGCTCCCACTATGGAGATCGATCTCTTTGGTGTAGTGGTTGACGTCCATAAGTTTGTGCGTAAGCTTACACTGAAAAAATTCTTTCATCAATCTAATATGGGAGGTGGGTCTCAGACTGTGACAACTCCAAATGAAGTACCTTGTGAAGAACATAATGTAACCACTTGTAATACAACTAATCCCCTTTCCTCTCCCCCTATAGGAATTCTTGACTCCTTTAGCGATGACTGTATGCTCAGAGACATGGAAGATCTTTTCATACAGGGTAACACTTTAGATGACACACAAACGTACACTTTAGGAAACTGGGGATCTAAACTCAAGGAGAAGTCTGTGTTTTATCCCACTTTTGCCAAAGGCCCATACCTCAGCATGTTTGAGAACCTGGTGGTTCGTGATCTCAGACTACTAGCTCAGGGTTTTTCCTTCTCCCATGTAGGGTATGATAATCTTTGCAAGGAAGAAAGAATTGCTATTAAGACTTTGCAGGATAATCCCATGCTGGTCATTAAGAATGCAGACAAAGGGGGTGCTGTGGTGGTTCAGAGTAGGACTGACTACTTCAAGGAAGCTTTTCGCCAACTTGGAGATGTGTCCTCCTACTCTGGACTACCACGGGACCCCACAAACTGTTTTTTGAAGGAACTCCTTGAGTTGGTAGATCTGGGGACAGCTACACATGTATTGACAAAACATGAAATAGATTTCATCATTAATCTCCATCCCGTCATTCCCATATACCACCATCTCCCAAAGATCCACAAGACTTTGGTCGACCCTCCTGGTCGGCCAATAGTCTCCAGCATTGGATCTTTGGGAGATGGTCTGTCTCAATATGTGAATGCATATTTACAGCCCTTTGTAAGGGCACTGCCGTCCTTCATTTTGGATTCAGGGGACTTGCTCACAAAATGACAAAACATCACATGGAATCAGGATTACTTGTGGGTTACCATGGATGTGGTCTCCCTATACTCGATCATTCAGCACGATCTGGGCATGACGGCTGTCCGCCATTTCATAGAGTGCCCAGGTAGTTCAATGCTTACAACCACATTTATTATGGAATCAATACTTTTTTTACTCACTCACAATTACTTCCTTTTCGAGCACAAATTTTATTTGCAACTTCGGGGTACGGCAATGGGGACAAGTTTTGGCCCCTCCTATGCCAATCTTTTTATGGGGTGGTGGGAGAATAATTTTATCTATAGCAGCACAAACACATATAGGCACAATATTATTTTTTATAAACGTTTCATTGATGACCTTATCTTTATTTGGCACGGGAGCACCGACACATTATTAGAATTTATTAATTACTTAAATGATAACACTTTAGATATTCACCTCACTATTGATTATCATTCACATCACATTAGCTACCTGGACATTCTCTTTTATATAGACATTAATCAAAAGATACAATCTGATGTTTATAAGAAACTAAATTCTAGGAACTCATTTTTGAGAGCGGACAGCTGCCACCCCAGATCCGTGATCAAGGGAATACCCAAGGGTCAGTACCTCAGGCTGAGGAGAAATTGCTCAACATTTAGCGATTTCATGACTCAGTCTGAGGAAATGACAAACAAATTTGTTGAGAGGGGATATGATCGGGAGACCCTCCAGGCTACACTGCAAGAAGTTAAAGAAATTGAGCGCGAAACTGTATTGCCGTCTGGATCCAGAATGAGGGATGGCACACACATTAATTTCCTGAAAGGTACAAAAAGAGAGACTAAGGAAGATAGGATCTGTCCTTTGTTTATTTCCCAATTTAATAAATCTAGTAATCAAGTAAACAAAATTGTTAACAAACATTGGGAATTACTCAAAATGGATCCTATACTTCGTGAATACACAGAAAAGGGCCCTAAATTTGTATATAGAAGAGCCAAGACATTGGCCACATTCCTATCACCCAGTGTGATATCCACACCTGTGAAAGACTCAGATCGTTTTTTGACTAAAGGATCCTTTAGATGTAATCATTGTAACATGTGTCAATTCATGAAGCCTGCTCGGCATGTCTTTTCCCACAGTCCACACAAACGCTACACTATACACAATTTTATCAATTGTAACACCACTTTTGTAGTGTATCTTATCACTTGTGGCTGTGGGAAGAGATATGTTGGCAGGACTACAAGGGCATTAAAGACTAGGATGCAGGAACATTGCAGATTAATTCGCAAACAAGACACTGAGCATCCTGTGTCTAAGCATTTTACGGAATGCGGACCGGGAGGCATTAATAGTTTCTCATTCATGGGTATTGAGAGAATAATCTAAAAAGAAAGAGGGGGAAACATTGTAAAAACATTGGACAGTAGAGAATCCTACTGGATATTCACGTTAAAAACAAGGTACCCAGATGGGATAAATGTAGAATGGAATATTAACCACTTTCTGAAATAAGAACCATTCAGTATTCCAATAAAGACCCAAAATAAACACAAAACATCAATAACAACAGACAATGTATGCATATTTTCTGTTTATTGTTCTTAGTAAACATCTAACAAATATTCTATTGGGATTTATTCACATTTCTAATGTACATCAAATGTTACTCTAATCATGGAACATATTAATCTAATCCTTGATACAAGACCTACATCTAACAAAATTTACACTTAAAGATACTACTCTGTTGATTTCAGCAACATTTGTTTCCATTTGTTTTACAGATAAAGTATTTAAGGCATTTGAAGAAAATGTATATTGCCTTGATTTATTTGTGATAAACGGAAGTCATGCTTTATACTATGCTCTCATCTGTTCAACCACGATATAGAAATATTAACTAAGAAATTTTCTTCAAATATAAATCTATATGCCTTGTATATGGCACTTCACATTATATGAATGTACTAATGAATTTAATGTTAATACAATATAAACTCCATTTCATCAATAGGGGCATGCATTTTGCTGTTGTCTAGATATAGGTATAAGATATATTTACACCTTTTTAATTTGTTTTAATATTGCTCTTTTAGCATTTTTTAATTAATAAATTCATTTTGATATAATAGTTTTTTAATATATAATTTTGTTGATTTATGCATACTTTTTCTTATATTCAATAAGGTAATTTTTTCTTGTACTTAATTTTTTCTTGTACTTAGTTGTATTTATTTATATATTTGTTGTACACTTGATTGCACTTGTTTATGTATTATATAATGTAGCTGCCTGCCAAGTAATTCCCCATTATATGTATGTGTGTGGATTTTCCACATACAATACAAATATGTGTATAAATACAGTATACCCCTTTAATCAGACATAAGCCGCCCTCACGGTCACTATGTTGAACTGGGGAGAATACACAGTAGTTTACCTGCACATGCGCCGAGCAGGGAGGAGGAGGTGATCCTCTGCAATTGCCAGAGGCGTGCTCTCAGTGCTGAGGCCGCCCCGAGAGGCGTGCCGCTCATGATTGAGCGCGGCTGGAATGAGCAGGGAATCCCTGAGTACTCTGGCGCGGGGCGCATGCGCGGAGTACACAATTTTCATTGGTTGATGACGCGCAGTGACGTCACTGTTTGGCGCGAAATCAAGGCAGTCAGCTGCATTTAAATTGTTGATTTTACCATACACAGCACTTCTTGATAAAGTTCTTTGAACGAAACGCGTTGAAGGTTTGCTGCTGTCCCACACCCATATGACCTATCAATAAAGGATTGTTTTTTTGCAAGACCTGCTCTTTCTATCTTTGCTGTGCGCTGCACACCCTGGCTTTTGGAATCTTTATCCCACTTCAGCTGCACGCTTTGGAAGGGAGACTCTGGGAAGAAACAAAATAACGTGAGTACATTACCTGGGGCTAACCCAATGAGGAAGGGGGGGTGTCTTTGGACAACCCACCCCAACCTTCAGGGTACCTTATGCCCTCTTAAGGCTTAGTACTGCAACTTTTTTACTCATATATACCCAGTCAATGCTCCCTTCCATTATACTCGGTCCCAGCACTTTCTGAGCACCATTTCACAAACAAATTCCGTCTGCACAGTCTGCCTATCACCCACAATTAATGGGCAAACTGAGCGCACCAAACAATCCTTGGAGCAATACTTCAGGTGCTATATTAACGAACATCAGAATGATTGGGCAGAGCTCTTACCACTGGCAGAGTTTGTCCGCAACCAGGGCCAACAACAGAAATCATGGGGCCCAGGACAAATAAAAGGAGCAGGTCCCCCCCCCCCAAACCCATAGCGCACCTACCACGAAAAAATATTTTTTAGCCCGCAACTTTTACTTAACTGTTTTCTTATTGTAATACTGAAAAAAACATTACAATGCAATCTCTTTATTTTTATATTTTCAACAAAAGATAGGTGACTGACTGCATGGGTGGGTGACTGACTGTCTGGGTGGATGGCTGACTACCTGGTTGGGTGGGTGACTGCCTGGGTGGGTGGGTGACTGACTGCCTGGGTGGATGGGTCACTGCCTGGGTGACTGACTGTCTGGGTGGGTGGCTGACTGCCTGGGTGGGTGGGTGACTTACTGCCTGGGTAGGTGGGTGACTGACTGCCTGGGTGGGTGGGTGACTGCCTGGGTGATGACTGCAGGGTGGGTGGTGACCTTGAGTGACGTTTGTGGTGGTGGGGGACTGGTGAACTGGGTGGGTGGGTGAGTGACTGGGTGGGTGACTGAGTGACTGGGTGGGTGACTGGGTGGGTGACTGAGTGACTGCCAGGGTGGGTGAGTGACTGGGTGGGTGACTGGGTGGGTGGATGACTTTAGTGACTGGGTTGAGTGACTGCCTGGGTGGGTGGGTGACTTACTGCCTGGGTAGGTGGGTGACTGACTGCCTGGGTGGGTGACTGCCTTGAGTGACTGAGTGGGTGACTGAGTGACTGGGTGGGTGGGTGACTGAGTGACTGGGTGGTGGATGAGTGACTGGGTGGGTGACTGAGTGACTGGGTGGGTGACTGGGTGGGTGACTGAGTGACTGGGTGGGTGACTCAGTGACTGGGTGGGTGACTGAGTGACTGCCAGGGTGGGTGAGTGACTGGGTGGGTGACTGGGTGGGTGGATGACTTTAGTGACTGGGTTGAGTGAGTGACTGGGTGGGTGAGTGACTGCCTGGGTGAGTAAGTAGGTTTGGGTGAGTGGGTGCATGGGTGGGTGACTGACCTTGACCAGATGGGTGCTGCTTCCTGCTTCCTTGTCCACCAGATGCTTCCCCCCCTGCCCCCGATATCCCCGCAGCTGCTGCCCAGGGCGGGAGGTAGGCTCGGGAGTGGGAGGTGCAGGGGTTGGGGGAAGTGTGGGGGTATGCGGCTGGGGGGGCCTAGACTGGCGGGCTAATTCCGCGGCTGGTTCAGCTGAGGCGTGCGTGGGGGAAGCTGGATTGGCGCGCACGGGAGAAGCTGAGTTGGTGCGTGCGGGGGAAGCTGAGTTAGTGCGCGCAGGGGAAGCTGGGTTGGCGCGCGGGGGAAGCTCAATTGGTGCGCGCGGGCTCGCAACAGTGCTTCCCCTCCATCCCACATTGGGAGCGGGGCGGGGGGGGGGGACCCACAGGCAGCAGGCAGGACACCCTGCTTGCCCAGCACATGCGCGCCGGGAACTTTTTTTTTAAACTTTTTTAATATAACGGGCCTGACTCTCGGGGCCCGGGATGCCAACCCCGGCAAACCCCCCCTGTTGGCAGTCCTGCTCGCAACAGCCTATCTCATTACTCTCTGGGCTGTTCCCCATTCTCCGCAGCATGGGGTTACCATCCCCATACCCTTCCCTTTCCTTTCATTCTTCAGCAGTAGATGGTCTAGTGGCTGATACCTAGGCACAGAATTTGCAGGACCTTTGGAAGGGGATTCAGGCAACTCTTTGCTCGACTACTGAGAAACAAAAAGTCAATGGATAAACACCGGATGCCATCCCACCCATACTCCGTTTGGGATAAGGTATGGCTCATGATGCATAACATCTGTTTACGCCAGCCTTCTGATAAACTCGGACCACAATTCATTGTCCCTATGACATCATCCGGAAGATCAATGAAGTCACCATACAGCTGGAGCTTACCTCCTCATTAAAAATTCCCACCACTTTCCATGTGTCCCTCCTGAAACTTGTGGAGTTGCTTTTCAGAGGATCCTCCCCCTCGTAATCCAGTAACCATTGAGGGTCAAATTGAATAAGAGGTGGGACAGATACTTGACTCTCGTAACTCCAGAGGATCGCTTCAATATCTGGTGGACTGGAAGGGATATGGTCCTGAGGAGAGGAGTTGGGTGAAGGCTCGGGATCTTCATGCTCTAGGCGTTCCACAATCGTCAGCCATAAAAATCAGGACCTGGTCACCCCGGCGTTCGACCCTCCATAGGGGGATATTATAAGGGATCTGTCTGAATACCTAAGATGCCTGTGTAACGCGTAGCTCACCACAAATGAAGCGTGACCGCGGTGCTGAGGTAGGGGATTGGATAACGCCGAGCCACAGCCACGCGTGCATGCCTAGGATGTAGAGTAGTCGTTCAAGCCAGGTCAGGGTTACAGATTGGAGAATGGTTAAGGTACTTGCCAGGTTCAGGAGCGGAGAGTTGCGGATCGTCATAGCCACGTTCAGGATTGGAGAGTATCGGATAGTCGGTACGTAGCCAGGTTCAGGATAGGACAGTATTGGATCGTTGGAGTACTTAGCCAAGGTCAGGACTGGAGACAGGAGAATGGTCATACAAGCCGGATCAGGCGTGGAGAGAAGCGGAGTCCAAGGTGCTAGCAGGGTTCAGGCAACAAGAGGTTAACAGGCTGGGCAAGTTCTCTGGAACAAGGATGTGGCAAGGCACGGCGTCACAATGATTATGCTCAGCAAAGACAGATAGCAGACTGAAGGTATAAATAGGAGGAGCCTCCAATAGCCAGCCAGGGCGGAACCAGGAAGTAAGAGCCGATAGGCTGCTGGTGCACACAGGTGTGTCCTATGATGCGGCTTAATCTGGGGTAAGGGTGGAACTGCTCGCGTGCCGCCCCGCGCGCGTGACGGAGGCCAGGAGGCGGGGCTTGGATCGCGCATCACTCCCACGCCAATTCTTGGGACAAGAGGGGACGGGACCAGTCGCGCACCGACCCGCGTGCGTCACAGAGGTCAGGGGGCGGAGCTGAGAACGTGCGTAATTCCCACGGCGGTACTGACTCTCCCCAGATCAGGGGCAGGGCTTGACTCGCGCGTCAGCAGGGAGGGTGGCCAAACGCACCCGTAGTGCGACAGAGATGAGAGCGGGATCCGAATCCGCGGACGGGGGATCAGGACACACAAGGTCCTCGCGCGCATACTGGCACCACAAAACTGCGCATCCTGGGTATCCGTCACGGAAGGCTTGTTGGGGTGAGGAGATGGTCTGCGACTGTCAGGATGGCGAATCCTCACAGCCTGCCTACTGGTAGTGACCTCACAACCTCACTGATTGCCAGCAGCTGCTTCTGGCCTTTAAATTGTAGACAGTTGCTCCTTGACTTTGCTCGTACAAAGTTCTCTGTACCCAACCCTGTTTGAGCTCTGTCTTTGCCTCAGTGATTGCCTGCTTGTGCTTTACCTCTGCTTGGACTCGACCACCCCTGCCTACCGCATGCCTTTACCCTGGAATTGGACCTGACCACCCCTGCCTGCCGCCTCCCTCAACTCCAGAATTGTACCTGACTACCCCTGCATCCAACACCTTAGATCCCAGGCCAAGGTTGGTGTGCTACTCCCACCTCTGCCTTGCGGGTCCATTTCCTGTAGTCAGCAACGTTACACACCTTAACCACTACTTAAACCGATAATAGAAAAAGACACTTGAATTTGGGCTCTATTTGTAATCTAAAATACATATTATATACACAATAAAAATACAATAGTCAATACATAGAAACACGTGTGTGTGTGTGACACTGTGTGTGTGTGTGATTGTCGAATTATGTGGGTGTTATTGTTTGTGCACTGGTAAGTTGGTGATGGGTGTGTGTTTGTGTGTCGTGTGTCTGTCTCTCTCTGTCTCCGCTCCTCTCTCTCTCTCTCTCTCGTCTCTCTCTCTCATCTACTCTCTCCTTTTGTGTGGTGTGTGTGTGTGTATATATGTTTCTATCATCAAAATACAGTTGACAATACATAAAAATGAATGTTTCTCAATCACTGCCATATAATGAGTTCATGTGGTATAGACCATATCTCTGGTCATCCCATTTGTACATGATGGACACACAAGATACTGAACAGGATAATCCTATTGACATTACCAGTTTAAACTATGTCTTCAATTGTTTTGACAATACTACTAGGTCCAAAAAGGCGCAAAGGGTTTTTGAAAATCAACTAAATGTTGAATGTGAGGATTCATCCGACCTTCATGACTATTTCCTTAAGCTGGAAAAATTACTTATAGTTGACACAAGACTTTGGTGGGACATAGTGACACTCGAGAACTATACCAAAATAAAACGGATACTGAGAGGTTTACGATTTTAAAAAATCACCTACATTTGGATTCACTGATCCAGAATTCGAATTAAATTGAAAGAAGATTCTAAATGATTGCTCTTTCAAACTTATTGTGAGATGAAAGGTGGTAAATTGTGGATGGGAGATACATAAGCCCTGCATCAGCAAATTATACCTATCCCTACTAATGGTTAGATGCCCAGGGAAGGTTTTGCAAATGAAGCCAGGTGCAGATCACCTGGCCTTAATTAACAGAGTATATCAGTTCTTCCCTCTCCCCTTATTCTAGCTAAGAGAGCTGGATGCTGCAGACAGGCACTGGCCTGCAACAGGTTTGGTTTATGATATCTGTTTTTATTGTTTGGTAAGTGGAAAAGACACCCAAACATAGCTAGAGAATTGCTGTCTGGTTAATGCTCAGATAGAGCTAGGATTTATTTAGATTTTTTGTTTGTTTTGATTTTGTCTGCTGGAGTGACAAAGAAAATAAAGCCTTTAAACCAGAGCTGGATGGTCACTGTGCTTTACCCTAAAAGACAGTGGGTTTTAAGGTTCCCAGATAAGAGCCCTTCAAACAAAAAGGGTATTTTGTCACTGTGACAGGGTAAATAAAAGCCACCAGTTATATGCCTGGAAAACCTATGTCTAGTCTGCAGTGCAGCACTGACTAGGTTAACTTCAGCTGGGAACCTCAGGACAATTAGTTGGATCCCAGCTACCTAATCAAGGTGTGTTAAAACCCAGGCTGTAGATACATGGAGCCTGGCTGTTGAAGAGAGAGGAGTAAGCTGCTGAAGAGATTTCCTGATACAAGGTCTGATTAGCAAAGTAGATGAATTGTGAACTGTCTGTCCCCTGCATAGAAAAGGGTAACTGCCTGATTTATACACTGTCTGCTAAAGAGAAACTGTTTTTGTTTGTCTGCTGAAGAAAAGCCATTTTTCTTTTGTTGCTGATGAAAAGCTATTTTTGTTTTGTGTGCTGTATATCTTTTAAGGCTAAATAAATAAGCCTTGTCAAGAAACTCGCGTGTGTAGTTGCATGTACCCTGCAACAGTCACATTATAGAATTAATTATTAACTCCAAAACGAAGGAGAAATTGGTAGTGGAGAAAGATGCTAAAGCCCTACAATTAAAATGATCACAGTATACAAAAATGGAGGGCTTTCAAGAATGTGATCACACACTAGCTAAATCCATTATAGATCTAGAGAAAGATTTTGCTAAAAAAGCAAGCAAAATTTGAAAGAGACAAGCTCCATAACGAGTGAAATAAGGTCTATGCTTGGGAGAAGATCACACCATCCAGAAGAGGTAGTAAGGGTCCACAGTTAGGTCACAACACCTGTGAATAAATCTGGGAATGGTTTATAAAAAAATCACCAAATGACCCACAGAGTGCAGACTCTGATATATCAGACACTGACACATTGAGTAATTCAGTTTCATTTCTCAATACTCGTGAGGACACATATCACCACTTACAATCTAAGAGACCCAAAGAACAACAGACTTATTGGGGAATAGGACAGAGGCATCAGGACCACAAACCCCAACCAGGGCATAATTCTGACCATTTTTCTTATGGTCAACCATCAAAAATGAAAGGGGACAAGACGGGGGAACAAGAGATCGAAACAAGGCGGCCCCAATGAAACGGGAAAATAACTTTTAAAAGAAGATTCTGGGAGTATTAATATTTCTAAGCTTGAACTAACTGATGAAGAAATATCACTGCTTAATAAGGGCTTAAAGTTTGCTCCAGATGCAAAATTTCAGGTGTTTGACACAGTAGTGGATCTTCATAAATTCACCGTTAAAAAATTCTATAGTAATCGGGTGGAGAGGTTATCTAACATTTACTCTCTTACAGATCCTGCTGATGGTGAATAATATACTAATGTAACTAATCAATTCTCTTTCAGAGATCATTGTGCACTTCAGGACCTTGAGGAACTAGGGGATGATCAGACCCGAGATATTGATTCAGACAGATTCCTAGGCAGAAAGGATTCAGGTCTTAAAAATAGGGAAGTACCTCTGGGTCCCTTTGGATCAGAAGGAATGGGCTTGAGAAAGAGTTTAGTACATCAAAACGGTTGTTGCCCCCCTTACATACCCACCTCCTTTAGTGTGTTTTCCCCCCTTGTTTTTGTAGTGTGTTGTCACCTTGGCTCCTTTTCCCACTCCCCTTCCCCAAGACTCTGTTTCCAATGTGATGTACAACTCCAAGTAATTTTTTCCTTGTGTTCTCATTAAAACTTATTGCATATTTCAGACATACTCTTGTAGTAGAGCTTTTCTTTATAGACAGTGAGTGCTGGGCACCTTTGTATTTTATATATGATTATGGGGAATTAGGGTCCCCTAGGTCCCATTGCACCCTGCAGGCACATTATTTATCTCTCAAGTGCTGTCTATCACTTGTTTTAAAGTTCAAGTCACTCTACCCAGGAGAGGTCGCCCTACCAAAATCTCTCCTAGAACAAACCAGCAAATTATCCTGGAAGTCACATAGAATCACAAAGACATCCAAGGATCTGCAGGCCACTCTCACCTTGGCTAATAGAACTGTTCATGATGCAACTATCAGAAAAAGACTGAACAAAAATGGTGTTCATAGAAGGATAGAACGGAGGAAACCTCTGCTCTCTAAAGAGAACATTGCTGCTTAGATGTAGTTCACTCAAGAGCACATTGATGATCCACAAGACTTCTGGAACAATGTTCTCTGGACAGACGTGTAAAAGGTACTTTTTGGCATCAATGAGAAAAGTTATGTTTGGTGAAAACCAAAACTGCATTAGAACAGAAGAACCTCATCCAAACCGTCAAGCTTTGTGGTTGGAGTGTGATGGTTTGAGACTACCTCAGGACCTGGACGGCTCGCCATCATTGACACAACCATCAATTCTGCATTGTATCAGAAGATTCTAGAGGAGAATGTCAGGCTATCCGCCAATAAGCTGAACACAAAGTGAAATTGGATCATGGAGAAAGAAATTATCCTAAACATACAAGCAGACCTACAAAAGAATGGCTGCAGAAGAAGAAATTCTGCGTTTTAGAATGGTCTAGTCAAAGCCCGGACTTAAACCAATTGAAATGTTGTTGCAGGACCTGAAGTGAGCTGTCCATGCAAGGAAGCCCTCAAATGTCACAGAGTTGAAATAGTGACACCATGATATAGATATATGTAGATATATATATATATATATGTATATACAGGCATACCCCGGTTTAAGGACACTCACTTTAAGTACACTCGCGAGTAAGTACATATCGCTCAATAGGAAAACGGCAGCTCACGCATGCGCCTGTCATCACGTCCTGAACACCAATACCGGCTCCCTACCTGTACCGAAGCTGTGCGCAAGCGGGGAGACTATAGAGCCTGTTACAAATGTGTTATTTACATCAGTTATGCCTGTATATGAAGATTGCAGTACAGTACATGCATCGATAAGTGGGGAAAGGTAGTGCTTCACTTTAAGTACATTTTCGCTTTACATACATGCTCCGGTCCCATTGCGTACGTTAATGCGGGGTATGCCTGTATATATATATCTATATATTTTTTTTGCTTCTTTTTATTAGCATTGAATTACATTTTTGTTGTGCTGTTTCAAAAGCTTTATTGGTATACCCACATGCTAAAAAGCCTCTTTCATTAGTTGTCTTTAATTACAAATCTCATCTTTATCATAATTTTTTTTGACTTTACTGAGCGGTCCAACTGGTACAATAAATAATAATATGTGAGTTATGAAAGAAATACCTCAAAAGTGAATTAGTAGAAGATGGTTTTAAATGCAAGTTTTAACAATACAATTATGAGCACATTCACAGGTCCCCAAACCTGTCTTACCACATAAGCACACAGAATACAGCGTTTCCTCTACAGACAAACTCTGGGACATTATATGCAAATAATGCATCACTTTTTGCTTCTTATCCACTTTAACCTGGATCCCTTTAAGTCTACAAGTGCTGTCCCACACATGTTTTAAAGCAACACTTGGGTCAAAGAAGTTATAGTGAATAAAAAAGTGACAAAAAATGTACAAAAGAGTACAAAAATTATCAAGAACACTTATGAGCACATCCAGATTTCTCATGCCCCTTAATCTGCCTTACTCTAACTGTAAGAAATATAAAACTACCTGCATGCCTTCCATGTGTGGTACAGTGGCAAATCATTTTTTCAACTAACCCCTCAGCATCCTTATATTTTTTGGACATCAAAAATACAAAGAAAATCTTGGGGCAGAAGCATGTGCAACTCCTGAGAGAAAAGCAGGGTATGTAACAATGTACTAGCGGGAGATTAAATATCACTCATGCAACAGATAGACTTATTGTCAGTCGATTGTTACAAGAGGGATACACAAGTATCCAAATCACTTTGATTTGGATACTTGTGTATCCCTCTCGTAATGATCGACTGACAATAAGTCGATCTGTTGTACGAGAGTATCACTCAGTTTTACAACTATCGTTCTCAGATGGTTTATAGTACAGTACAATGACTCGTAGGATAGAGATACTCTGAAAGAGGCTTTGTAAACTTCAAAGTCCTCATATACATTTCTTAAAACCATAGACCAAGAGGTTATGCAAAGGACACTGTATCCCATAACATTACATATTAATATAAAATAATCCATGTTCTGCACAACTCTTAGAAATGTTATACATGTCTGTGAACTGCAAATTTTGTTGTCATAATGTCAAAATTAGTAGAATTACACTATGACAAATAGTAGAAAATCTATTTCACCTTCAGGGCTTTAAAACAACTGACAGGACACACCTCTACAGACCTGTCAAGACATCTGATGTCTCTCACTGATCAAAGAATTGTGGCGTATACGGCCACACAAATTAAATCTAACTGGAGGTACACTGTGTGTGTATCTCATATCTTAAACCCATGACCTCATGTAGGGGAACCTGCTGCAGGACTTTGTGCGGCAATGTATAGAATTTCTGTTTTACTACTTTTCATTTTATAAACTGTCAACCCTATGTGCTGTATGTCATTTTGTAGTATTCTTTTTCTGTAACTAGTACTACTTTTACCCTTTTGTTATATTACATCTAACATTTAATAAGTACTGTCGTTAAGGTCTAATTGAACCCATTACCTTTGAAGGGATTGTCCTAAATTTCGGGCACACTGTGCTAAATCGGGCTTTCGTTAATGTGTATATTTTTCTGGGGGAAGCAGGTACTCTCAACGTGTAAGCGCTTAAATGAATGTTGCTGGTGGCAGCATAATTGGGGGATAATACTGTATGATGGTTTTTGGGGGTGCAAGTGTTTATTCATACTGCCCGGCGGGGAGGTGTTTGGGATAACTGGGTCAGTTGTTGTTAAACCCTTGTCACACACACGTGGGCACGCATGTAGATGACAGCATCTTTTTCATTTTCATGAACTTTTTTTAAGTAGGATGAAAATTTGTCTTCCCTGGGACAGAGCAACATGTCAAAATAAATTCAAATAAAGCCTTAATCCCAGACTAATGATGTCACTGACTTAACTTTGGAAACAGAAGCAATAAAGAGTGAGGGTGAGGCAAGCGAGGGGTCCTGGTAGAGGTTGGAACAATGATAGAATATTGCTGATATGTTACAACCCTTAAAACGTAAACTGTTTATGTCAGTAGATTTTGAGAGATTTTTTTTTTAGAGTATTACTTTTTATTGACTACTCTTTAATATGATGTGTTTATCTTGAATGTGATTTTGGGTGGTATTGCACTCTTTATGATAAAATTCAAGGTAACAGGAATTGGGTGGGTTGCTGTCTGGCTCCTACTGTACTGTATACTTCTTTTCTCTTAATAATCTATCACTTTAGGAGATTCCAACATCCCTGTTGATAAACTTGCATCCTCACAAGTCATCTCTTTACCGACTTCTTTTTTGGTGGAGCAACTCTCCTACACATTGACAGGTCCTCTCCTCTTCACCTTGCATTTTACATTGCTGTAGTGAGGAAGAGGAGAGGCTTGTTCTGTTTCAAGCAGTGGAGAAGGATTAAGGATGAATCTCTATTTACTGCAGGCTCTCACATATGTCCAAAGTCATAGATGACATCACAGATCCTCCGGAAACAAAGCTTTTTTTAAAAAACTTTAATTTGTAACTGGTTTATCCAGACATGCCAACTCTTACAGATTTTCTGTGAATCTGATGTAGTGTCAAGGCAACACGAAACGCACTGTGGTGAGGTCAGGGTAGCGACAGGATACATGTGATGACGGATACCCGGAAGCTGCAAGCAGAGTACACCATGAGGACGTCGACTGAAAGTTAAGGCTGGTAGCTATATTCCATCTCTGCAGCTGGACCTTTTTTTCTTTTCAACATCTAAGGACACTTTTAGGATATGGGGTTTCTCAGTAGAGAGCTTTATGCTTTATTGTGTGTACTCAGACCACTGGATCTATTAGATCTTTCTTTTAAATTGAAAGTTATATGTTTTTATTATGTAGCCCTCTTTCTTATGCTCTTGAGAGACTACGGGTACTGCACACACCTGTGGCCCCAGAAGATCTGAGTCTCCGCTTACTGGGAGCCTGGGGTAACACTTAACTTAGCACAGAGCCTCCACTTACCCAGGATCCCCATCATGTAAGATTCCCCTGGGCAAGAACCATAACAACACACATATGCTTTGAACTGTTTTACTGTACGCAATAATAACCTTTGATAATTAACCGTGGCAATAACACATATGATAACCCTTATCACTTTATATGGCAATAACACCTTCCTAACTTATACTGTACTTATAACGCTAGTGGCTCGGCCACTCTCATAAGGAGTAATGTCTCTGTCCCGTCACCGCGTGCCCCACACCGTGTCCATGTACTATAATGTATATTAGGCTCAGTCCTTTGGCCATTCCACTTAGTGTCCCCAAAGAGTGTTCCCTAAAGCGGGATCAGCGCCTGTTGACCGGTGTTGGTGTACTTTATTTAAATAACTTCCGGTCACTGCGGTGACCGGTAACAGCTTCGAAAAGGATCCGCCGATCCAGCGCAGTTGGGCTGATGTTGCTATGCTCAGCAACCTGGTCCCAGATGACTGCAACAACCGCAACTCAGCACACTTTGTCCCTAGCTGTATATTCAGTTAGGGGGTGATGTCACGTATCACTATAAGGCTTCCCTGCAGTCCGCAACCTACGGTGACTCAGGGAATCTATTTGGGCCCTCAGGGAAGATCTAACCTATGCAGGTGGGTCACGGACACCCTGCACTCACACTACCTCCTTCCCCACTCCTCCGGTGCCCTCTCTCACCCAGCTCCCTGACACAGTCAAATAACTGCTGCATCTGCACTGCACACAACACTTGCACACACTTAAGGGCAGGGTCCCTACCTAAGGGGCCTTCCCTGCAGAACTTACCCACTAACCCATTTGGGGAGTGGGGCCTACCTGGGGCCTGGGGGTGCCTGACCTCGTGTAAGAGCCACTTGCTCCTTACACCCGTCCTCCCCCTTCCTGCTCCCAGCTCCAACTGCTGTTCTGCAAACCCCGCGAAAAGTATCTATCTCTCCTTCCTGGAATCCTGGCCTCTCATTGGCCGCTATGAGGCACCTGGTGCAGGCCTCCCTTGGCCTCATGGGACTTGTAGTCCCGTGGAGGCCTCTATAACATTGGGGCCGCGTGTGCGATTCCTCTGTGCATGCGCGACTTCCTAATGGCCGCCGCAACTCCCGCACTTCACTGCGCATGCGCGTGCAAACCATCATGGCGGCCCCCGCTAGCCGGGTGTGCCGCCGAGCCTCCTGAGGCTCGGAGTGCTCCCTGCTCCGGCCCCCACCTTTGCCGTGTGCTGGCGGGTCCCTCGCTGCCTCCGGTGGCACCCGCGACTGCTCGGCGCGCAAGGAGGGGGGTCTCTAGGAGCCACAAGGGACCAGGGCTACACACTCCCCCTGGTAAAATCCCAACGACCTTGCTTGGGTAGCAGACATATAACAGAGAGTTATATAATGAAAATTGCATTGCATAGGTTAAACAGCAAATCACATGCACTTGTTTAACGGTACCCAACATAATCACGTTGATACCCGAGGCCAGCTGAGTCTCATAGTGGGGTACCCCTAACTGATTGAGTGATTGACTCCTGGGAGTCTTTTGGAGCTCAAGATCGGGTGCTACAGTCTCTGATTCCAAACCATCTCCTCCCCCTGGTAGAAGGAATAGTAAGGGGTCTTGGTGCCAGACATTTACCCGGCTATCCGTGGCATGGGTGAGGTAGGCCAGGAGGTCTTGCTCTTTTCCTCGGTCCACCACATGGTGAATGAAGCACTCCATCGTGCACATGAAGGAGGCAATAATGACCAGAGCGGTCAAAGCACAGTCTTGGTTCGCTCCAGCAATCTCTTTACCGGTGATGTCTTCTGGAGACATCACAATGTCTACGTGCAGGCCCATGTCTTGAGACGAAAAAGCTTGGAGATTCCTCGTGTAGGAGTAAGCGTCGCTCATGGCCGCTGTACTGGATACCTTGATGAGGTCAAATCTGCTCCATGGTCTGCAAAGATCTTCTAGGGGAGACACCTCCACCAGGACGCGATGACGAGGTGAGCCCATCGCCCGGGTGACCCTACCTTTGGAGCCACCATGCTCCGCGATCACCGGGGAGCTCACACCCCTGGGGCAGTCAACTCACCCCTGTCATTGTTGGCAGGTATTGATCCCAAGCCTGGGACCAATGGTACCATCGTGGAAGACCGGACCGGCCACAGTAGGGCACATGGGCCCACAGAAGAGTCCGCAGTACATGGGGCAATCAGCCCGTTGTCCTCAGCTTCACTTGAGTGGTCCGCCGGCAGGTGCATCACCACGAGTTGTTGGTCGCTGGAATCACCAAAAGAGGATGGGGGTATAGACACCTTACCCTGCGATTCCGGAATCTGAGGTTCTGGAATCTGTGATTCTGAGGGTGTAACTGAGTCTAGAACTGGGGTGCATGGACCCCCTGGAACATCTGGTATAGCACACTGACTCGGTGCGGCCACAGTGTCGCAGCTGTCCATTTTGGTCAATGTAGCTTGCAAATCTTGCGGTTCTAGATCAGAGTCTAGAACAGAGTCTAGAACCGTAGTTAGTGCACACGGGGCCTCCGAAACTTCCGTGGGTGCGCAAGGGGGGTTAATAGCATCAATCCCCCCGGTGTGGAGGCCAATCGCACCTTTCTCAGCTGGTTCCGGCTCTAGAACCGACTCTGGAACCGGATATGAAACCGACATCTGGGGTTCCGACATCTGTGACTCTGCCTT
Source organism: Ascaphus truei (assembly GCA_036426205.1). NCBI lineage: Eukaryota > Metazoa > Chordata > Amphibia > Anura > Ascaphidae > Ascaphus > Ascaphus truei. The sequence goes on from WSYH01002572.1 coordinate 52,016, forward strand.
TGGTGGCTCCGGCTCGGGACCTGAGTCTAGAATGCACATTTGGGCACACGGGCCCTCTACAACCTCCATAGCTGAGGTAGGTTGACTAACAGCGTCGTTGACCGCCTGGGTAGAGACGTCGGGCACCTCTTTCTCTACGGGTTCCGCCATCAGAGGTTCTTGTTCTAGCACTAGAATGTCCCGTCACGGACCCCCTGCACTCACACTACCTTCTTCCCCGCTCTTCCGGTGCCCTCTCTCACCCAGCTCCCTGACACAGTCAAATAACTGCTGCAGCTGCACTGCACACAACACTTACACACACTTAAGGGCAGGGTCCCTACCTAAGGGGCCTTCCCTGCAGAACTTACCCACTAACCCATTTGGGGAGTTGGGCCTACCTGGGGCCTGGGGGTGCCTGACCTAGTGTAAGAGCCACTTGCTCCTTACACCCTTCCTCCCCCTTCCTGCTCCCAGCTCCAACTGCCATTCTGCAAAACCCGCGAAAAGTATCTATCTCTTCTCCCTGGAATCCTGGCCTCTCATTGGCCGCTATGAGGCACCAGGTGCAGGCCTTCCTTGGCCTCATGGGACTTGTAGTCCCGTGGAGGCCTCTATAACATTGGGGCCGCGTGCGCGATTCCTCTGCGCATGCGCGACTTTGTAATGGCTGCCGCAACTCCCGCACTTCACTGCGCATGTGCGACCACTGCGCATGCGCACGCAAACCATCATGGTGGCCCCCGCTAGCCGGGTGCGCTGCCGAGCCTCCTGAGGCTCGGAACGCTCCCTGGTCCGGCCCCCACCTTTGCCGTGTGCTGGCGGGTCCCTCGCTGCCTCCGGTGGCACCCGCGACCGCTCGACGCGCGCGGTGGGGGGTCTCTAGGAGCCGCAGGGGACCGGGTCTACAATTATTTGACATATAAAGTAAAACTTATTAACGGGATTCTCTTCTTTGGCAAAGCTTGAGCTATTTTTTTGTGTGAACCTAGTTGATATTTAAAAATATTACCCCCAATGCACACTGTTTGTGGTATGTATTGACTCTTTTTTTATCAATAGTCTTTTTATTAGAAAACTCTTTGTTTCTGTTTACTCTATGGGCTAACACGGTACCATACTCTACCTCTGCAGATGTGACTGTGTCTACTGCCGGAGGCAGGAAACTCTGATTTGAAGTCAAATTCTGAAGTGCAAGCTCACACCACATGTTGCCTCCGATCCGTACATCCTGAAGGCATGCACAACTAGGTTTGGCTAACTTATGATGTTGCCATCACTCCATCTCTCATTCTCTCTCTCCCCACCCTCTCAAACAGTATTGCCTCATTGACTTTATATCAATTCTGTCTTTGGATTCTGTTCCACTAGCTATTATATCTCATTGGCCCAGCCCACTCATCATCTGCATTAAAGTTCCTGTCCTAGGTGGTGGCAGGCAGGGCCACCAACAGGGGGTAACAGAGGGTACTGGCGTCCTGGGCCCCGTGAGTCAGGGGGGCCCGGGCCCCCTGCGCGGCCATGCCCGTTATATTAAAAAATATATATATTTAAATGGCGGCGATTCTCTCTCACGCATGCGCAGGGCAAGCAGGGTGTCCGGCCTGCTGCCTGTGGGCCCGCTTGCTGCCTGTGGGATAGCCTGCTGCCTGTGGGTCCACCTGCTGCCTTTGTGCCCGCCTGCTGCCTGTGGGTCTGCCTGCTGCCTGTGGGCCCGCCTGCTGCCTGTGGGCCCGCCTGCTGCCTTTGGGCCCACCTGCTGCCTTTGGCCCGCCTGCTGCCTGTGGGCCCACCCACTCCCCTCCGCCCCCCGCTTCCTACGTGGGACGGAGGGGAAGTGCCAACCCAGCTTCCCCCCGTGCACGCCCCAACCCTACTTCCCCAGCGCACGCCTCCTGCCCCGGGCAACAGCCTCTTGACCCACCCAGTCAAGTCACCCACTCACCCAGTCACCATACAGTCACCAAAAGTCACCAACCCACCCATCCACCCAGTCACCAACCCACCCACCCAGTCAAGTCACCGCCCAGTCACCAACCCATCCACCCAGTCAAGTCACCCACCCAGTCCCCCACCCACCCAGTCACCCACCCAGTCAAGTGTCACCAACCCACCCAGTCACCAACCCACCAACCCACCCACCCAGTCACCAACCCACCCACCCAGTCAAGTCACCCACCCACCCAGTCACCAACCCATCCACCAAGTCAAGTCACCCACCCAGTCACCCAGTCACCCAGTCATCCACTCAGTCACCTACTCACCCAGTCACCAACTCACTCACCCACCCAGTCACTCACCCACACACCCACCCAGTCACTCACTCAGTCACCCACCCACCCAGGCACTCAGTCACCTGTCTTTTGTTGAAAATATAAAAATAAACAGGTTGCATTGTAATGTTTTTTTCCGTATTACAATAAGAAAACAGTTAAGTAAAAGTTGCGCGTTAATTTTTTTTTTTCGTGGTAGGTGCGCTATGGGTTCGGGGGGGTAAGGGGGGCTGCTCTTTTCATTTTTCCTGGGCCCCAGGATTTCTGTTGGCGGCCCTGGTGGCAGGTGGCACTGTGTGCTGCTGTATCTCCGATTACAGCTTGAATATATGATTCTTTGTAAATTACCAGAATTTCCCTGTCCTGCATGAAAGTTTTGAGAATTTATGTATTTCTCCTACTACTTGCTCTGCTTTCTAGATTAAACCCCTTTAGTGACAAGGCTGCCTGCAATGCATGAGTTTTGCAGCGTGTTGCTTTTGGCACCTCCGTCGCTAATAGGGCAATCTCTCAATAACTGTATATTGCCCTATAGCCCTTCCTCTTTATCCTGCCATATTTATCTATTCCTACACTTTCTCCTCTGCTCCTCTTCTTGCACCTGCCCATGGGTCTGCACTGACTCATAGCTCCTCTTCTCTGTCACCTTCTCCTGCAACTGCCCTCTCTGTATCCCCTCACCTTGCCCTGTGCTATCTCTTTATTTTATTACCCTCATCTTGCCCTTTCACTATAACCTTTCTTTTCAGCCCTTCATGGTCCCATATACATTCTGTATTCTGCTATCCATTGTTCTTTATCTTCTCCTGCCTTTCAATTGAGCTACACCTCTCTCTTGGCCCCTTATTGTATGCCTTCATGCTACAAAGCCACATCCCCCTTGCTTGTGAAGATTTAAGCCCATTTCAAACAAACAGACCTGAATTCTAACTGGACTCAGCTATGGAGAAGTGGTGTTAAATCCTCCTGCTCCTTTCCAATTTCTCCACCCTTCCTTTTTTTCCAAAGGTGGATGTTGAGACGAATTCTCTATTTTCAGTACCTTCTGTTTATTTGCATAAAAATAATTATTGATTTTTTGTTACTATTCCTCTCTTTCACTATTCCCTTTAATCCTACATCCTCTTTTATTAGATTATTATCTTGTTTTTTTTTTTACATTTGTATTAAACTCAAATTAACTTCTGCAAATCATTAGTATTTTGACCTGAGGAAGAGAGAACACAAAAAAGCTCGTCCTAAGATATCAATTCTCAGTCCAAATAAATAAGGTACCCCATCATTGCTTATTAACCATTGCAGTGCACCATGATGTAGTCACTACTTCATGGGGTCTGCACTTCAGGGGTCTCATGGGCTTTTTTTAGCTTTTTTTTTTAGGGCAGATCGGGTTCCGCGATTTGCGACCAAGGTGAAACGGAAGAGGAGGACTCGTTCTCATATGTAATAAGTGACACCACGATCACATGATCATGACATCCCGAAGGGGCCGCGGCACTCCAAGGGTTAATATAAACTGTATAAGAGAGACGAGCAAGAACAAACGACAGCAATGTTGCCATATGTATATTAAACATGTAGCCTTGGTAAGAAATAGGGCTATAGTTCTTTCCTACTCCTGGTATAAGCCCTGGCAAGGGCACGCTGCCAGGAGTTATCATGGGTTTCCCCCACTCCAAGCACTGCTCTGAGTGGTGGAGGTAGGCCACCTGACCCTGTGTCTAAGGCAAGAGACATAGGGGAGGGGCCTGCCAAAGTCATAAAGGGCAGTGCACAGCCTATTTAGTTCAGTTCCTGTGTGTTGAGAGTTCAGAGTTAGAAGTGCATGGAGTGCACAGCTGGAAAAGGAGATTCTGCGGCCTATGATTAGAGCTGCTAGAAATATAGTGAGCTATAGGTGGACCAATTCCTCTCACCCTGCTTAGGGGGTGGGGGAAGAGCTAGCTCCACCCTGGGTGCCCGTGGCCTGGGGTGGTGGCAGGGACACAGATACCATCCTGAGGGAGAGCAGTCTGGAGGAAGAAAGACCCTGTACCTGATTGACAGTGTTGTTGCTGCTACTCTGCTGCTGACAACAAAGAGCTGCTGCTGCTTTTAATAAAGACTGCGTGAGACTTGAATCTCTCATCCCTGAGTGGGGGACTCTCTGGAAGGATTCCACCCCTCATCCTTGGGGCTTACCAGAGTTGGAGGCATTGCACCATTAAATGAGACGGAGGCATTCACCCCTATAACATGGTCCTGTCATCCCCCATACCATCGCGGGAGTCTCAGGCCCTCCTGTTGCCAGCAGGTTTGCACCACCCATATACACGTAGCCAGACCCTAGTACAGAGGGGGGGGGGGGGGGCCCAATCTGAGATTGGCCCCGGGAAGAGGGGCTACAAACATATAATGTAATTTATATAGAGCTCTCATAACACAAACTCATAGGAGTGCACCGGATGATAGTAGCAACAGCAACAACAGCAGCATAGGGTACAGCAGGTCTTCTCTCTCTCCAGACTACACCCCTTCAGGATGGTCTGTGGGTTCTCACTGTTCCCTGCCACCACCCCAAGTCACCGGCACTCAGGGTGGGGCTAGCTCTTCCCTCACCCCCTAAGTAGGGTGACGGGCACTGGTCCACCGTAGCTCTATCAGCTCTACTCAGGGCCTGCCTGAGCTCCTCCAAATGTAATACATAACTCCACTCTCCAGCTCATTACTCAGAACTGACACTCTTGAACTAACTAAATAGGCTGTGCACTGCCCTTTATGACTTTGGCAGGCCCCTCCCCTATGTCTCTTGCCTCAGACACAGAGTCAGGCGGCCTACCTCCACCACTCAGGGCAGGGCTTGAAGTGGGGGAAACCCATGATAACTACTGGCAGCCCGCCCTTAGCAGGGCTTATACCAATAGGAGAAAGATATATAGCCCAATTTTTTACCAGGGCTACGGAGCTACACATATATATATAATATAAGATCTATATAATATATATATATAGAATATATATCTATATATATAATCCTAAATAAAGACCTGTCTGAGACATGCGAATGTGCTCACAACTGATATTTTCATTTGCTGTATGCGATATGGTGGTGGGGATTTGTCACTTTTATACCCACCATTAACTTATTGAAAATCAAAACTAACAAATTAATAAATAAAATCCCCTCCTGAACGAAGGTGACTGTGCTATCTGTGTTATAAGAATAAGCTTAGATCTCTATATAATGATGTTCTATTAATATAAGGACCTAACTATATTATCAGAGTATAAATCAGGGGTTGTCAACAGAGGGGGACAGAAGGTACTGGCGTCCTGGGCCCGTGAGTCAGGGTGGCCGGGCCCCCTGCACGGCGGTGCCTGTTATAAAAAAAAATTGTACCCGCTGACGATCCCTACAATTCCCCGCGTAAACCGCCCCACACAACTGTATTGGCCCATGGGACGAACTGATTGTGTGCACAGGATTTGAGCTGTGAAGCCGCCATTTCTTCTGTCCAGCAAAGACAGTAAGCAATGTACCATGCCTCTCCTCTGGCCTCTTCCCTCTGCCCCCCCCCCCCCACGGCCTCCCCTGGCCCTCCACACAGCCTCCCTGGTTTCTCCTTCATTCCTCCCAGCCCTCCACTGGCCCCACCACGACCTCCTGGCCCCCCCCACGCCCTCCCCTGGCCCCCCCGACCCTCCCCTGTCGCCCCCACGCCCATCTCTATGGGGCAGCACTATTGAGCAGAGAGAGAGACACGCATGTTACAGTTCAGAGAGACTTTGAATGGAGCCACGGCAGTGAAATTGAATCCGCACAACAGCCAAGTCTCGCGAGAGCCGAGCCGTGTCAGCACACGTGATGCGGAAGCAGCCGTGAGGAGGACTGGTAATCTGAGTTTTCAACCACGATTGATGGAGACTCGCAAAACACCTTACTGTCACTGTATTTAACTCACAGAATGTGAGTTGATTACCTGTTTTTTATTTTTTTAAGTTTTATTAAAAGGTTTAACACATTTTGTTTCTCCTTTATTTTCCCTCCTATCCTCTACTGTGAGATCCATCTGTAAGGGAGAGTCTGGTTTAACCAACAAACCTGCAATGATTTGCTGCTGCTGTTGCTGATCCATGAGGACAAGCACACAGGAATTCCAGAGGCCAAGAAAAGAAACAAGCTGCAGAGCTGAGTTCGTGAGTCCACCAAGTGGATTAAAGGCTTTTAATAATCTTATCAGTGTAAGCGCATATTTTTACCGAATTATAATCTGATTTTTTGATATACTGCCCTATGATTTTTCTCTTCTTTTTTCTTTCCCTTCCCTGCAATATGTGCGCCTAGGTCACCTCTTCTACACACACATATATATATATATATATATATATATATAAATATATGTATGATATAATATATAATATATCTAAATAAAGACCTGTCTGAGACATGCAAAATGTGCTCCAAGTGCCCTCCCTGGCCCCCCCCATAGACCTCTCTGGCCCCCCCACTGGTCTCCTCTCTTCTGCCCCCACCCACCACTGGTCTCCACTCCTAGCCCCTCACTGGTCTCCATCTGGACTCAGATGCCCTCTGGTCTCCTCTGGACTCCCCCCACTGGCCTCATCCAGCAAAAAAATACCTGGGGCTATCTCAAGTGTGCATGTGGAAGTAGATTAAAATAAATCGAGAGTATAATACAACTTTGTGTGTGTAATACACCCTAAATCTTATGGTGCCCTCCTGTGACTCTGACCCCAAGGACTATCCAGGACCCGTGATGATATGGAACACAGAGAAAAATGGGGGGAGCACAGGGTGAGGGATAATGCAATACCAAATGCGGATGGTGATAACTCCTGAGGGGGTCGGTGGGAATATTGCACCCAAATGGATCTCCTGTCTGGAGGATATGAGAACTAATGGTTGTCACAGGTCTGTTGCAGGGTACATGCAACCACACACGCTGGTTCTTTGGATAGGGCTTTATTTGAGCCTTAAAACATACAGCAATCAAAAACAAATAGCTTCTCATCGGCAAACAAAAGAAAATAGCTTCTTCAGCAGCATAAAAAAAAAATAGTTCTTTTTAGGCGACAGAACAAAATAGCTTCTCTTTATCGTATGCAGGAGACAGGACAGTTAATCACACATGTAAAAAGAATTATTGTGCGCAACTATAAACCCTAATAGTAGAATCAGTGATCAGATAAATATTAACATTGCCCTTCTAAATCAAACCAAATGGTAAAAACCACATATAACCACATTGTGAAATAATAAACTTTTACATAACCGGGTTTGTGGTAATAAAGCTCTGCTGCTATTAAAACTAGGGGTGGCGCGCACCCCCCCTAACAACTAGAGAAACGGAGACAAAAAAACAATTAGCGCACAACGCAAATAGTGAAGTATATAAAATACAAGTGTGTATTAAAATAGGGGAAAATATTCTGCATACATCAAGAAGCTAGGACATAAGCATTGAGTGTACAACACACAAGTTACCACTCGGCAGCTGTTGGTTCAGAGTCAGGAGCTTGTTTCCTTTGGCAAGCGTCTGGGCAAGCTGTGAGTTTCCTTTCATACGAACACCCCAACACTCGATCACCGCCTTAAGCGACTTCACTCTGGTCAGCTGGACTCCCGGCAATCCGAAACGTTCTGCAGCCTGCAGTCACGCTCCGGAGGTCCCGCGATTGAGCAGTGAGGGTCGAATGGTTAAACAGTGTTCTCCGATCAGTACAGCCACAACGGAGGCAAAAAGCTGGCTGCAGTGACTCCAGTTCGTTGCACTAGCGCTACCTCCGTGGTGGGGGCGCTGCGAGTACGTAACGTCCACAGTCACGATTTTAAAAATCACAACACAGAGTGGAAAATCGTCTTTAGGGCCCAAGTTCACAAAACTCATAAGTATAGCAATTAAAACACATAGATCAAGGTATAATCCTACGCGTTTCCGTAGTACAAACTACTTCATCAGGGAATAAAAATTATCATTTCCCAGAGGCAATATATACCTCTCAAACCATCCCATTGGTCAGACAAATTGGCAAAAAATCAGTCAATCACCTGGGTAGTGTAGCATTAGAATGACTGGGAAATGCAGGTTTAATAGAAAACAACAACTATGATAAACATGAAACCTAAAACAAAAACACATAAAAAAAACATATATAAAAATCGTAATAAAAAGAAACACCATAATTAGCATAATTAAAAACTAGCAAACTAAAATCGACAGATAGAAAAAGGGAGGAGATGTCACGTGCTTCAAACAATCTAGACTACAATACTCAGTAAAAGTGCCCAGATGTCAACCTCCTCCTTTAACCCCTTTCGGGGACATCGTATCTATTGGTGTATCCAATACGTTTCTCTAGAGAGAGGGTTTTAACCCTATCTCCACCCCTTCTATTACAACCGGAATCTGTTGGATCCCTTAAAAGTCAAACTAGAGGGATCTTATTGTGTAGTGGGTCAGGAATGCCTAGACACACATGCTTGTCAAAGCATTTCTAATATTTCTGACATGTTCTTGTACTCGAACTTTGAGACGAGCGTCTGTCCTCCTGCCACATATTGGTATCCACATGCACATTCCACTAGGTATACAATGTCGTGTAGATGTACTAAAATAAAATCATCAATGGGAAAAATCTACAATTATATATTAATTTGGAAACCAACTGTTCTTAACCTGTTGTTGAATATTTACAGATTGAGCATTTGCCACAGATATGATTTCCTTTAGGTTAGAGCCCAAACCACCACTTTTTTGCAACAGGGTTTGGTATATATCACTTGGTGCTAACAGATTCTTTACAATTTTTTCGCCCATCTGTAGATAAATCGTGGTTTCGTGCTCAGATGTGGCCCCAGAATTGATCAATGCACAAGATGCCCCAATGTTTTGTAAAAGTTTTTTTCTATATATTTTAGCACGGAATTAAAATACAGTAATAAAAGCCACATTCAAAGTGTCCAATTATTTATGTCTGAGTCTTATTCTTCCTATTCCTAAATCCGCTTTGAATTAACATGTCGCTAGGATCCATAATGCGTACCACTCAATTTCTTCTTCTCGAAAGCATTCTCTGGGATAAACTCTCTCTCTGAATCTATTGAAACAATTATTGGCCTGATCAGTTATACCTCTTATTACTGCAGTTAACAATCTGTTGATGACGAATTGTCTCCCTGGTATATGTTTTTCCATAATTTATGATTACTTTCGCCAATAAGCAGATTGTTAGTATCCCCTCCTTAAGAAGGTCTCCGTCTCCACAGTTCCATCCTCTAGGGCTGTCAGTCTGAGGTCAAGGAAGTCTACTGAACAGCATTTACCTTAGTGTTAAAAACAAGATTGTAATCGTTTACATTAAGAAAGGCTACAAATGCATTGGCTGACTCTAGGTCGCCATCCCAAACAACAGGATGTCGTCTTGTAGCGTCTCCATAATACGACATTCCTGTGGAAGGGTTCTCTGGCATGTATAACTGTGACTCCCATTCTCCCACGTACAGGTTTGTGAAAACTGGGGGCAATCTGTCCCCATTGCAGTCTCCGCAAACCTGATAGGTAGAAGTTAGATAGAAAAAGAAAATAATTATATTCTCATATATGAACCCTATAGACTGAGAGGAATTCCCTGTTAAGTGGGGTTTGCAATAGTGAGGTTCCGATTTTCAGAACCGTGAACTTACGGCCTTCATCCCCTTGTTGATGGGGGGTAGTTATAGCCGTAAGTAAAGGGCTTTGATATCACAACAAGTATCAATGAAATAGAACTACGTTTCCATTTGAACCCATTGAAAAGTGTGCAAAACTGCAGTCGAGTCTATTTAGGTATGAATGTTAATTTGCCCACGTATGCTGGAGAAAAAATCCACATACTGCGCTCGTTTGGCTGTCAGGATTGTGTATAAACCATACTCTGGCGGCTGCACAGAGGTGGATATATTAGGCCTTATGCATCTTTTGGCAGATGATGAAAATCATGTGGAATCCTAGGGATCGGAATAAGAAGGCTAAACTGTTGTTTGGATAATAGAAGAGCAAAACTGCTTTATCTAGCAATCACCAAATTAACTCTTTCAAATACTCAGTAGTGGGATCCTTAGACATTTTGCATAAAAAGATATTCATTCAGAGTTCTCCAGTGACTTCTTTCTCGAGTCAGATCTATTTTATGTACGTACTACACACCGCCCCCATTTATACTCTCGCTCTAATAATGAAGGCTGTTTTTATTGTCCTTTAACGATCTTTAATGCTAGGGTATCTTAGACTGAGATTAGTACTTAGATATCCTCCATGACCTAAAATCGTGTGTGACAGAGAATTAAAACTATTGATGACCATTAGTAAAAATTGTCTATTGGTGACCATTTTTAATGTGTCGGATAACAGTTGATTGCGGTTTGAATATGGTGTTGTTGGAATACCCAATCAGTTTCACAAGAGTCGGCACAGGACCATATTAAGAAGCCTCATCAAAGAAATATGATCCTCTATCTTAGGCGTTTGAGGAGTGTCTTTTCAGGGTGATATAACGGGTAAATTTAATGAAGGATCTTTGCAATCAATTGGAAGGGTTTGGTCCACAGGCTACGATTAGAAACACTCAAACCCTCTTCCAAATATCAATTGATCTTTATCGCAAAACATAGTAAGAGGAGATTAAAAAACCCATATATCACTAGGGAGTTCTTTCCCGTGAGTACTCTACTTTTTTGGAATTATGGCCACTAACCTCATTGTGTCACCTCGTTGAGGTTACATTATTCCACTTCCTGTGTTGTGGTTATTTTTGAAAAATCGTTACTGTGACGTCATCACGTCACGCACGCCCACAACGGAGCGCTATGCTAACGGACTGGATAGTTACTGCAGCTAGCTAGTTATGCTAATCCGTTTGTGAGCTAGATACTGAATCGGAGAGAAACTGTGAACCATCTGAGCACCCACTAGCCTCAATCGGGGGACTCACGGCAGCCGTGGCACTGCAGCGCTGCAGAACGTTCGGATTGCCGGAAGGCCCAGCACTACCAGAGGGAAAGTTCCTGAGACCCGGTGAGGAGGCGCGTTGATCGAGTGTCGGGGTGTCTCGTAGTGAAGGAAAACATCACAGCTGCTGCCCAAGCGTATGCCAAAGAGGAAACAAGTCCTGACTACTAACAACAGCTCCGAAGTGGTAACCATTGGTGTTAGGCACACTCAAATGCTTAGGTCACTAGCTTCTATGATGTACGCAGATATTTTACCCCTATTTAATACACACTTGTATTTTCATACTGATCCTATTATGGTACATTCACAACATGTACTTTGCACCACGAGACCTTAACAGCAGTAATCTCTTCACACTCTAGTACTGTCTCCTCAACAGCTGTCCTGCAGTTGTGGTACAGCCTTGGGTTTTAAAACACCTTTGATGTATGCATCTCGGGTCAGACTAATTAAGCAGCCTCATCTCACACTACCTCGTCACTGCTGCACTGCAAGTACCTAAACATAGGTTATTCCAGGCAATATGGCTGGTGACGTCCTTCACCCCTGTCACAGGCCAATAATACATAATCACTTCCGGCCTTGTGCAAGTGCTGGTGACAACAGGTTTCTTTTTCTTCTATTTTCTTCATTAACGATGTGGAAGACAGAGCGGGTATTAATGTACCTCCTGAGGCAGCAGTAGCAAAACACTAACGACAAGTGCCCACGGAGCAATTTGCTTCCCCCCGGAGTAAAGAGGGAACCCACCAGTTTTTCAACACAAACCATTTCTTAGTACGGTACAGCACAAGATGCCTGCGAAGATCAGAGAGATCATAAAACGGCATTGATGTTGTCCAGACTGACTCCTGTCACTGAGAGGATCATGTATCCCCCCCCCCGGGTCCCAGGGTGATCTTCAGGAAGGGCCCCTGTTAAACACAACTGGCCCACAATTGCTTTCAGAAAGGAGGAAGTGGCGAAACGTCATGGCTGGTTGCCTCCCACAACATATGTTTCTTTTTGGATGCTTTGGTTTGACAAGGGCCTTGCCAAGCAGGTATCTAAAGGAGAGCAAACAGAATTTATTTCCAACTGTCACACAGGAGAATTCAAATAACACCAAAACACTGAACTTCCCGTACCGATTTATTGTATAATCTGTTCGTTCATGCCCAGGTGGTCTCCAGTATGTGGGCACGTACCCTCAAGACCCCTGAGGGTCCGCGTGCTGGAACACTGGGCAATATTATGTAACCAGGTTTATTACACCCAGCGTCTCAAGGCATTTCAGGCTTATATCCATGAATGGGAAACCTGACTAGGCCTCACTTCTACAGGAACTAGTGAGGGTGGATAATCACGGGAGAGTGGGGCAGATTACAAAACTCTGTCCAACGGGAACCTACTAGGATCTACACATTAAGACGCTGAACCCCCAAGGTATGAATAAGAGATTATCGAACCTCGGGGCGTTTATATAACTTCCAGGAGGTCCCCACGCCTGATTGCTTTTTTTTTTTTTTATCTAATTTTGTTCCTCCACTATGCTTTAATCTCATTTTTTATTCCACAATGTTTGGATCTGCGATGTTAATCTCCAAACCACATACAGCAAACCCCGGTTTTAAGGCCACTCACTTTTACGTACACTCGCGAGTAAGTACATCTGCTCAATAGGCAACGCAGCTCACGCAAACGCCTGTCTGCACGTCCTGAACACAGCATACTATCTCCCACCTGACTGAAGCTGTGCGCAAGCGGGGAGACTATATGAATACAAAAAACACAAGCGCCCCGACGCTCATAGTTCATTAAATGATAATTTTATTAACCAAGTAAGAAGGTAAGTAATGGTGCGTACTTTAAACACAAAATAAAACAGCATTCAGGGTTATTGTTACCAAACACCAACGTACGCTCGTGATGGTCTCGTGGCTCTCTCCTCTCAACTCCAAACAGTCTCGGTGTAGGTCCTGGATATCTCCACTCCGACACTGGTGTCCAGCCCCCTGCCTCGGCCTCAGGGTATGTCTTAAGCAGTCCAGTCCTTTCAGCAAGCAGCAGTCCCGATTAATGTGGCGCAAGCCCGCTACTTCACAGATCCAGCTGGCAATCGGCACAAGAGCCGCACGCTGTTTGGCGTCCTGCTGAAACACTTCCTGGTCTATGACGTATGCGATCTCGCGAGAAGTTCGCCGCAGTCTGCAAATCACCGGACCGGTTCTCTGGGTGCTGTCTTGTATGTGGTCGCAAGTCCTTACAGTTCTTTTCGTCCAACGTCGTTTCGAGACCACATGGGTCCTCTTCTTCAGCAGGGAATAAAGCGAACAATCTATTGGCATTTAAGACCCCGCATGTCACCGATTGGCTACCTAATTGAGGAGTTTTAAGCCAATCACATGGCAAGCGGGGAGGAGTCAACACTACATAGGCACCGAGAATGCATCTAGAAAAAAAGCTAAAATCAACTTTATTAATAAACATTGAACGAAAATAACTAAACGTTGTTTCGTCTAAAATAAGCAAAAATTTAGTACACCCGTTAAATGAACAGCTATTCCATACCAGTAGTTTACAAACATGACCCTGACATGATTATTTTGAAAAGAAGCACAACTAAAAACATGAGTACACAATTAAAACAGCATAAATTCCATATTTCAAAGTAAAATATAATCAAATTTTAAAATGTTTTAAATACATGAAATTTATGTATACCAGCTCAGAACACATGAAAGGGATAGTGCAATATTTGATATAAGACCCAATTCCACACCCATTAGGCGAGGGTCAGTACAGGGACCATATGCTATATCCCTCATGAGGCTCCCGAATATCAGTGTCACAATTTATATATCCAGAAAGGTCTCCCTGGAGGACCAATCCTTAACCCTATCCCCGCCCCTTCTATACTCTTAGGGACATATTTTAATACCTTTAAAAAACGCAGGGACATGGGCTTTGTTATGATGTGAGGCCATAGTGCTTGGAAAGGCATGTGTTATAAAAGACCATTTTTTTATATTTCGTATGTTTCTTGGTATACGTGTTTTTAGTTTACGTTTATTGCGCCCAACATACGAACAAGCACAGGGGCACTCAATTAGGATTACACCTTATGGTCCGACATTGCAATTTATGAAATTCTGTTATTTTCATATGGTTTTCCTCAGTTTTTTTTTGACACGAAATTTTTTTTTCTATCAGAGTGTAGGGTGTTTTACACCAGATCATTTTCCGCATTTAAAAGTTTCCTCCACAAGTTTTTTTAATATCTAGGCCATCTTTTATCTCCCAATGGACGCATGCACTTTAATATTAATTTCACTAGAGGGACAAGGCTTTGTAGTTCTTCTTGCTCTCCTGTATATAAACCTTGGAATTTAGAATGTGGGTCACCTAAAAAAAATTGGGGTCTTTTGCAGGTTGACCAATGCTTCTTTACAATCCTTTCTATATGAGAAGTCATTGAATCAAGTTTGTAATGAAGTCAACATTACATTTTCCCCTCAACTTTTGCTTGTTTCTTTTGTTTGTTTAATTTTTGGAACTAGCATTTGTTTTCTATCCATTTGTGCGCACCCTATTCAAGATCATAGGAAAGTTTTTTTTTTTTTGAATGATAACCATCTTTCAAGTAATCTTGGGTCAAATTCACCCGCCCTGTTTTTCAAAGCTGTGTGAGACTACAGTTTCTTTCTCACCGGTAAATTGGCCCCCAGGTATATTCTGAATCACAAGATGTTTCTGGTTACTACTTTTTAGGCCATCAACGAGGTTGTTGATCACAACTCCTTGAAATGTGTTTTTACTTATAAGGTTCCCTCTCAGATACCGTCGATTCAAATCCCAAAAAAAGTTAAATCCTCTTGTGACACTTTCCCACATGGGTAAAGGTCACATTCCTATTGTTGTTATTAATGTATTTTAGAAAAAGACTAACAGAATTGATCCCCATCCCAGCAGACATATAATTAATCTATAAAGCGACGCCAAATAATAATGTTTTCCTCTGAGGGTTATTATTAAAATTGCAATTGTACTCCCATTCTCCCATGTACATGTTTGCGAAACTGGGAGCAAATCTTGTGCCCATTGCCGTTTCCGCAAACCTGCAGAGGAAGATTCCCTCCGGAGAGAAACCTAAAAAATTATGCCTTCAAAACAACATGGATGTATCGCAGAATAATGTGGTTTTTGTCAAATCATATAAATTCAACGTCGCGAGTAGAAAGAAATCCACTGATGCCGTAGGCCCTTTGATGTGGTTATTTGTGTAAAGGGCCTGCAACATCGAACGTTAAACCACCTGTAGGAATCCTTTCCACTCTATATTGTGTATTTGTAACAGATTTGAGCACTGAGTGGAGTCCCCCTTAGATGAGCAGGGAGTTTTTCCACATAAGGCTGCAAAGTAGTTCAACGTACTGTGACAATTGGCTGTTAAACTATTTATTTCCCTAGATTATCGGATCTGCCCGGGGGATTTGGTAATCGATTTTGGTTTTGGGAGGTATAAATATCGGGATCTTGGGGGAACCTAGTAACAAGAACTCATACTCATTCTTTGTAATGACACCAGAAATATGGGCTTGGTCCCACAGGGTTTTTATACCATCAAGAAGTCCATAGTTGGATCTTTTCAAGCCTAGAATAGGAGGAGGTGTCGTTCAGGACCGCAAGCCTCTCCTTCATATCCTTTCGGTTCTGTAGAACTACAACCACATCACCCTTATTCCGCCTGTCTCTAATAGGTTGTCATTCTCTCTCCTTAGCATTTTAAATGCTAAGCCGTTTCATTTTTAGTATGTTGTGTTTTATATCACTAACTTCATATATTACTACTAGAGTGAAATCTTATTAACCATGTTTGAAAAAATCTCAACTTGAGACCTTTAAATGGGAGGGGTAAATTTTTGATTTCCCTTAAAGTGAGTATGTCTCACAGGCTTTGAGTGGGTTATTTTCTCATCTAATGCAACCTCAGGTGGAACTATAGACCCCCTATTTTTATTTTGAACTGTCCATTACCTTTCCCTATCTAATTTGAATAAAAAAAATGCCTTTTAAGTGTGATGTTTCAGCATAACTTTTTGGAGGTCATTATACAATTTGGAATGAGTTCGGACGGCAAGCATGAGCCGCGTGAAGGTCATACCCCTGTGTCTAGAACCTTTTTTTTTGGTCCTTTGTCAAAATACTGAGGATAGATTCAAAAAAAAATTCCACGAGATTGAGAATGTCCAACATCTTTCTCGAGCCTCTTTTCTTTCATTCTGCGGCCCCTCTCTAATTTCCCGTCTTGGTAGGTTCTTTTCTTTTTTTCTCCCACCGTGATTTTTGGGACATTTCCCACACATTCCCCCCTTCTTCTTGTGGATCCAAATGTCTTTTTTTGACCAAAATCCAAAACAGAAGACTGGATGTTGAATCTTGGTGGTTGAAGTTTAACAACTAGGGTGTGAAGGGTCAGAATCCCTGTGTGAGTCAAATTCTTCTGGCCGTTCTATATATCTAAATTGGGGATATAATCCTCCCTTTATATTGGGATTCCTACAATGCCCTTCAATGTCTAGGAGGAGGGAAAATGTTCATCAAAAACAGTGGACCTCTTCTCTCCCCCATAGTATTGATTCTCCCATCCTCTGTTGATCGTTGTGGAAATTGGGTTTTGGGTATCTATAAATATGTATTTATTTTTACTCTACTACTAACTCTACTTTGTGAATAGGAGGAATCTCTTCCTTTCCCTATTTTTTATATTGAGTTTAGAGGGTCGGGTGCCCCTCTCTACATCCTTAGCTCCAATTTCTCTGTCTGTTTGGTGTCATAATCAGCTAGCCCTGTAAAATTTCTCGTGCTCTTCTTCAAAATCTCATCCTCGCGCATTCTCGAGCTTCATGCGGAGGTCATGCTCTAATTCTGAGCAGTCCTGTTTAATTACAAGTGGCTCAAGTCATTAATCAAACGTGTTCCCTCTTTGTCAATAATTTTTATAATGACTTGGTCCTCTCTAAATAATTAATTTCATGAGGCCCGTGGAACAGTCCTCTAAGATCTGTTCCACTCCTTCATGAAGTGTGATCATCTTTGGCCGCATGGAATGTATTTTTTGTGCGTAAGCCCTAGGGGCCCTATCACATTCTACATTTTTTGAATTGTCTTTTTTCAAGAGATACTTTAGTTTCGGTCAACAAGTAATTGTTCTAAAACGTTAAAATGCTTCTCCACTGAACCCCTTGCTTCCTCACTCTCAGTGACACTAATTACATGATTGTCAAGAAATAAAATCAAAATTAACTTTCCTTCTCTACTATATACTATAGACTATGACTATAGAGCCTGTTCACATGCGTTATTTACATCATTTATGCATGTAATGACGAAATGGCCTGGACAGTATATGCATCGATAGTGGGGAAAAGGTAGTGCTTCAACTTAAGTACATTTTTCGCTTTACTACATGCTAACCGGTCCCATGGCGTATTTATGCGGGGTATTCCTGTATGTTTTAGTTTTTATTTCTCTGTATCTGGTTATAATCACACCCTCACGTCGGAATAGATATTTAAACCTTAGGTATCTTATGGCCCTTTTATCGATATGTTTTATTATTGCTATTTCATTGTACTCACTGCAGCTGCACTTTTTGCACGCCACCATATTGTGTACACTCATAGTTGCATGTGACATAAATTCCAGCCATTTCTTAACTCATAGATTCTTTAGCAATATATTCACTGCAGGTGCAACAATTTTTAATATCTCTATTTTTCTCCCCCCCTTCCTCTTCCCCTAGACTTTTGGATTTGTATAGGGTGAGGGTAATTATACAGATTTTTTTCAAAATGTACAATGGAATTTCCTTCTGGACAATTTCGCTAACTATGAGACTATCACTTTTGTGAAAGTTTTTTGTTTTAAAGTTTTTTAATACATTATTGTAATGTATAATATGATATTCTAATTTGTCCCCATTTTGGCCACCACACTAATATCCTTTCTTCACACACTCAGCTTTGCTTACATAGGCTTATTATGGGTTTTTTTTTTATGCCAGCGCCCCTAGAATTTAGGGCTGGCCTATGTTATTTATTACCATTGGTTGTCACGTTTAAATTCACTTAAATAATATTCACACATTATGCGATACTAGGTAAATTTGTTTACTTTCCATGTCAGGCCCCATTAATTTGGGCCCTGTACATAGGTCTTAGCTGAGTCCATGGGCCGCGCTTTCCCTGACCCCCCGTGCTGAAGGCGCGCTGACGCTTGTCAGTGAGCCCCCGCGCCGCAATTAGAGCGGCTTTAGCAGGGGCTTCGCTCACGCTTCCCAGGTTGCGGATGCGTACTCTTAGAAATTTTTGTGTTTAGTTTTCGGCACTCAACTGAGTGCATGGGCCGTTCCACTAGCGGCTTCGCCCATGAGGCGAACCAGCTCCGTGACGTCCCCCGGCCCGCCCCCCGACACGACCCCGGATGGGTGCGCGAACTAAGGTCGGGAAAGCACCCACTTTCCTTCCTCATCTCATGCGCCTCTCGCGCGCTGAAGTCACCATGGACTCCACCTTAATGAATCACTATTAATTTTAAGTTAGAGCAGGAAACTATCACATGTTTACAATCACAACCTCACGTTTTGTGTGTCATACTATTATAGGCCATTTCTAGCAAGGGGCGTATGCGGGCGCAACTCGCTCTGTCAGGTATTACATAGTATGTGCAGCCGGGATTTGACAAAGCCGGGGATTGGCCAGACACAGTATATAGTGTCCAGACATCTAAGCCACCCCCCTACCGTAGCCTGAGGAAGCCATTAAGGCAAAACGGCGTTGATCACCTTTTTGGATACATTCAGCCACCATAGAGGAGTGGAAGGTGGAGCTGTAAAAGCCCTGCATCCGGACGCGGAAGCAGGGATTACCTGCAACAAGCTAACCGGATAGACGCCCTAAGGAATAGGCTTGCTACTACTTACTTATCGTTTGTTTATACAAGTGTTGCTGTTAATTTTTTATTTTATTTCACTTTGTTTTTATTATATTTAGAGGCTTATTTGTTAAGCTCCAGTGGCAGACATTAGTCCTTTCTAATATCACCTGCACGGAGGATTCCCCCAGCCCTAGCATCCCTATAGATGGGTCACAAAGAGTGAAGACTAATCATCTACAGGGAAAAAAGACACCTCTACATTGTGCAACTTACACTAGTCGTGTGAGTGTTTTTGATCATTTTATTATATAGAGTATAGGTCCGGTATTTTTGGACACTGACAACAATTTTCATAATTTTGGCTCTTTACGCCATCCAATGGTATTTGAAATGAACAACCGAGATGCAATAGATTGCAGACTTTTCAGCTTTAATTAAATGGTTGAACAAAAATTGTAATGAACTTTTAGGAATTGCAACCATTTTCATACACAGTCCCCTTATTTCAGGGTTCAAATGTAATTGAATAAATTATCAACACAATCATAAATAAAAATGTTCATTTTTCATACTTGTCGAGAATCCTTTGCGGCAATACTGCTTGAAGTCGGACCGCATGGACTCACCACACACTGGGTTTCCTTCTTTATGATGCTTTGCCAGGCCTTTACTAGAGTTATCTTCAGTTGTTGTTTGTTCGGGGGTCTTCGCCTTAGTTTTGTCTTCAGCAAGTTGAAATGCATGCTCGATCGATTGAGATCAGTGATTGACTTCGCCATTGCAGACTATTCACATCTTTGCCTTAAAAAACTCCTGGGTTTGCTTTCACAGTATGTTTTTGGTCATTGTCCATCTGTAAAGTGAAGCACCGTCCAATCAACTATCGCTGAATTGGCTGAATCTGAGGGCAGACATCTATCCCTATAACCCTATAACACGTCAGATTCATCCGCTGTTCTGTCTTCTGTCAATCATCAATCAACACTAGTGACCCCAGTGCCATTGTCAAGCCCTGCATGCCCATGCAATCACACTGCCTCCGCCTGTTTTACAGAGCCTTCCCTTGAATACGAACACTCATTCACGCTGTAACACACACGGCCTAAAGTAAGAATTAACCTTTCCATCCACTGCCATGCAACTAACAGGAGTTGACAGAGGAAAGCCCTGGAAAATAAGTAACTGCCTGAAGGGCTATGTATATGTGTTCAGATCTATCTCTATCTCTTCTACCTCTCTAATCTAATCCAATCCTGTGGTATGACTGGCTTGAGGCCCATATATTGCTTCCTTATATGTATAGCCTGCCTCGGCAGCTATTGCTAATTCTGGGCCTTTCCTCCTCCTTCCTCTGTCAGTCCTGTAGAACAGGCAGTGAAGGTTAATTCCTTTCAGTTGGCCTGTTTTTTCATTTCAGCTCTGAGTATGTAGCAATATTCAGGGGCGGGCCTAAGCACCTTGAGCATGTTTAATCCAAAGGGTGGATCTGGGTTGGACACCCCCTGATGTGTGTGAGAGCAATCGGTAATCCAGCTTTGAAGTTTGTAATGATCAAAGTTAGAGACACTTCCCTGGGATATTCAAATTGAGACTTTTCCTAAAATTAGATTGTCAGTTAGTAAGTGTGATTTAGGCCCGATCCATAGAAGGACATGCCGCGCTGAGTATCCGTGCGGATGCCTCTGCACTGGCCCCTGCATCCTCCAATGAGGATGCCTTGAGAGGGGGCTCCACGCGAGCGTCCGCAGGCGTGCTGAGAGTTTGGATTTGTCAGCTGCGCCAAGCTGTTTTTTCAGCGTGCGTCCGGCTTGAACACTCCAATCAGCGCCGACAGCGTCACTCACGGCGCGTTTGAACATCGGTGCGTCGTGGTCGATTGGGCCCACGCCGGCCACTCACTTAAGCCCCGCCTCCCTAGTCTCTCCCTCCCCCCCCCCTCCTCCGCTCGCGCCCCCCGTCTGGCCTTCGCCTGCATGTGCATGAAATCGAGCAGATTTCAGCCAGCGAGCCTCAGCGGTCAGCGCGGCTTCCCGAACTCCTCACCCCTCTATGTCCCCAGCCTGAGTCTTCATAACAGAGCTGAGAGGAGTAGGAAACCAAGAATGTGTCTCCCCCTCCTGCCTCCCACCTGGTTAAGGATAGAGTGGACGGATGGAAGGAGGGAGGGAGGGGGAAACAATCTGGGGCTATGAGCCTAAAGGGTAGAGAAGCAATATCAGGCATATCATGTTCTGCTGTATTGCTGCCCTGAATAAAGATCTCAAAAAAGAAAGCTGCTGTTTTGTGTCCCTGTTCCTGTGTCTGGAGAATGGGCGTGTCCGTGGTGTCTCTCCTCTGGAGACCCCGGGGATCCCTACTGGCTGGAGGCGCTGTGCACCCTGAGAGAAACCGGTAACCTGTCGCCAGCACCACACCCCATCCTGTCCCTGTACCTGGGTTCTCCCGCACAACACCGCGGAGCCGCCTCAGAAAAAAGCCCTCCTGTTACCATCAGGTCATTGCAAACCCAACCACTCCGAGTGAACCATAATGCGTATAACCCCCATCTCATGTCGGGTGGGGTACCATAGAAGGGTTAACCTATGTAGGGTTATCCATTCGTACGGTTTCTTTATTACCGGTACAAGCTCCCCCGGTTTCCGGTACAGGTCCCCGGTTTTTTTGAGCCTTGTCCCGGTTTAGAGTCTGGGTCCCGGTTTTTTGTCCCGGTTTTCTGTCCCTTGTCCCGGTAGTGCGGGGGCAAGCGGCTGTGAGGAGAATGCGGCGGCCGGTAATATTTTGTATGTGGTGTGTGATGCTGCCAGGGGGGGACGAATCCAGGAAATATTGCCGGGGGCGGGACTGAGATGGCCCGGCGGCCCGGCCCGTAGGGATTTGGATGAATGAGCTGGCTGCCGGGCGGCGGGACTATTAGACTCCGGCCGGCCCCGCAGGGGATTGGTCGGCATGCATGTCAGAGGAAGCCGGGGCGGGGCTTCCGTTTTGTGAAGCCACACGTGACTGTCTGCCTTCCAGCTCCCGGCTCCTTTGCTCTGCTCTGTGCGCGGTTAGTGCCCCCCTTCTGTCCCGGGCCCAGCCTGGGGGGGGGGGGTGCGCACTGGAGGTGGTAGACAGGGGTGCGCCTGCCTTGCGCCCACGCTTTTCGCTTGCCTTTGCCCCCGGCGCGTGCGCCTGGCCTCTGGCCCACGGCGGCGCGCCTCCTTTGCCCCCCGGCGCGTGCGCCTTGCCTTTGCCCCCCCCGGCTTGCGCCTGCCTTGCCCTCCTGCGCGCCCCCTGCCTTTGCCCCCCCCGTCGCGCCCTGCCTTTTTCGCTCACTTCCCCCCGGCCACTTGGGTGTGGGAAGAGGCTCGGGGGCGGGCAGTGGTGGCTGCGCGTTGTGACGGGCGTTGCAGAGGGCTGGCGGAGTGTATTGGGTGTGGTGTTGGTTTCAGTTGGTGGGGTGGGTGTGTGTGTTTGTGGGTATCATGGGTGTGTGTGGGTTGTGTGTGTATCTTGTGTGATGTGTGTCTGTGTATCAGTGGGTGTGTGTTGTGTTCAGTGGGTGTGTGTATCAGTGGGTGGTGGGTGCGTGTATCGTGGTGTGTGTGTGTGTGTAATCAGTGGTGTGTGTGGTGTGTCTCAGTGGGTGGGTGTGTGTGGGATCAGTGTGTGTGTATAATTGGTGTGTGTGTATCAGTGGTGTGGTATCATGGGTGTGGTGGTGGTATCATGGGTGTGGGTGTGGTGTATCGTGGGTGTATCAGTAGTGTGGGTGTGTTGTCATGGTGTGTGTGGTTGTATCAGTGGGTGTATCAGTCGGTGTATCAGTGGTGTGTGTGTATCAGTGGGTGTGTGTATCGTGGGTGTGTGTCTGGTGTGTATATCAGTGGGTTTGGTGTTGTGTGTCAGTGGGTGTGTGTGTGTGTGTGTGTCAGTGGGTGTGTGGGTGTGTCAGTGTGTGTATCAGTGGGTGTGTGTATGTGTATCAGGGGTGTTGGTGTGTGTTTAATCAGTGGGTGTGTGTGTGTGTATCAGTGCGTGTGTGTGTGTATAAGTGGGTGTGGTGTGTGTATCAGTGTGTGTGTGTGTAATCATGGTGTGTGTGGTGTGTATCAGGGTGTGTGTGTGTGGTGTGGTGTGTGGTGTGTGTGTGTGTGTGTGTGTGTGTGTTTGTGGGGTGTGTGATAATATCCGTGTGTGGTGTGTGTGTATCAGTGGGGTGTGTGTGTGTATCAGTGTTTGTGTGTGTGTGTGTGTGTGTGTGTGTGTGTATCAGGTTTGGTGGTTTGTAGCATGGGTGTGTTGTATCAGTGGTTGGTGGTGTATCGGGGTGTGTGTGTATCCGGTGTGTGTGTGTATCAGTGGGGTGTGTGTGTATCATGGGTGTGTGTGTGTATCGTGTGTGTGTGTGTGTATCCTTGGTTGTGTGGGTGTATCATGGTAAGTGCGTGTTTTATCGAGTGGGTGTGGTGGGGTGTGTATCGTTGGTGTGGGTATCAGTAGGGTGGGGGTGTGTGATGTATCAGTGGGTTGGGTGGGTGGGTGTGTAATCATGGGTGTCAGTGGGTTGGGTGGGAGTATGAGTGGGTGGGTGTGGTATCATGGATTGTGGGTATCATGGGTGGGGGATGGGGGTGTATACAGTGGGCTGGGTTGGGTGTGTGTCAGTTGTGTGTGGTGTGTGTGTGTGTATTGTGTATCATTGGGTGGTTGTCCCCCTCACCCTCCCTGTCTCTCCCCTCTCTTTCTCCCCACCCTCCTGTCTCTCCCCCCCCCTGTCCTCCTCCCCTCGCCCCCTCGTCCCTCCCTCCCTGTCTCGTCCCCTATCCTCCCTCCTGTCATCTCCCTCCTCCTTGTCTCTCCCTCCCTCCCGCCTTCCCTGTCTCTCCCTCCCTTCCTCCCTGTCTTGTCTCTCCCGTCCCTCCCTGTCTCTTCTCCATCCCTTCCGATTCCTTCCTCCCTCTTCCCGTCTCTGCTCCCTCTCCCCTCCCCCCCTGTCTCTCTCCCCTCTCCCTCCTCCTCTGTCTCTCCCTCCCCCCACCCATATA
This sequence comes from Ascaphus truei, assembly GCA_036426205.1. Classification (NCBI taxonomy): domain Eukaryota; kingdom Metazoa; phylum Chordata; class Amphibia; order Anura; family Ascaphidae; genus Ascaphus; species Ascaphus truei. Next base: position 76,202 of record WSYH01002572.1, read on the forward strand.
CAAGTAGCCAGACCCTAGTACAGAGGGGGGGGGGGGCAATCTGCGATTGGCCCCGGGAAGAGGGGCTACATTGGAGGCGCTGCTGAGAGCAAACAGGACAGGTTTTCAGCGGAGCAGAGCTGGAAGCGCTAAGTACACCTTCCACGCAAGTGCTGCAGAAAGTAGGGCGCAATTGCATATCAGGAATAGTCTGGGGAGCATGGACTCTCACACAGTACGCCCTGGGTGCCCTAAGAGGGTGTTGTAAAATTTGGTGCGTGGCTATAGCTGTTCTAGTCCTTTGAGGCAGATAGTGTGAGACAACTGGGGGGGTTAGCCTGTTAACTAGTCATGGGACCATGGCCCAGGGTCCGCACTATGAGTGGCCAACATTAGGAGACACCCAGTACTTAGGAGATGCCTAGTAACCTAGCCAGCACCTAGAAAACACACCACAGAGTACTTGTAGGAACCGTCAGCGAGTGCGGTGTACTGAGAAGGAGATCTGCCTAGCCTGGGGTATGCCATACGTCATATTTGTGGGTTAAAGCACCAGAGAGCAATCAGAGAGAATCATCTTTGGCCAAAAAGCATCTTTGGGATTAAGTTGCAAATCCATATCCACTTCCAGAGAATGTCCCATATTTTCAGCTTCATCAGCTAAGGATTCTTTTGGTTTTGATTCAGCACGTGTACCTTCTTTTGTTGCCTGTTGAGTGGCTGAAGGTTTTGCTAGTGCTTGTTTAGGTTATTCAAATTTGTCAACCTTGTTTTTCAGACGGAGCGGTTTCCAGTTCTCACGGCACCTTGTCTTCATGGGATTTTGTGGCTGTGGGTAGTGATGCTTAGTCAGGGTCCATACTTGTCCTTGTAGAAGCTGTAATCTCATCCGAGAGATCCCTGTCTCTTCTCAGGGAATTATCTGTACACTTTGTTTTTTCTGAGCTTGCTCCTCCACATTTTTCACGGCATTGTGAACCATATGAACTTCTTTGCTTGGGCCACAGCTACTTGTTTCAGTTTCTGGACCTTCTTGTGCTCCTCTTTTGTGCCGAGTCACCTGGGTTCTAAACTTGGCCTTTAGCGATGCTTGGTGATGCTCGCTAGCCTTCCAGTTTCTCATGCTGCTTTGCGGGGACATACTGGGTAATCAGATGTTCCTGCAGTACTTGTATTTCTTTAACAGCCTGCAGATTGTCGTTCCTTCCTGCAGAGTTCGCTGCTCTCTCCTCTGGACTCTGGAGGTGCGTACGCAGACCTTGCAGTTGGTTCTGCAGTCGGTGCTCTGCTTCAAGTCTATCACCTTCCAAACAGTCTATTTATTTCCTTAGCTCGTGCAGCTTTTCATTCTTTCCGACTCGTCTGTCAAATGAAAATTTTCTTCTTCCAGTTTTAAGTTTTCCTTTTTTAATCTTAATTTCTCCTCTTTTTTCAGTCTCTGTACTATTCAGGCGGCCTCCTTGCAGTCCTCCTTCCATTTACGCACATCTGCTTTGAGAATGACAGTCTCCTGGAGTGAGCTTCCTACTCTAGTTGAGGGTCGAAGCTCCTTCTGAGAGACTTTGAGATCTGTATTAAGATTGACAATCGTTTCTTTAGAAATGTCCAGCTCCTCAGTGAGACTGTGTAGTTCCTTTCTGGAGACTTCCAGGTCTGTGCGGCAGCTGTTGGTCTCATGATGTGAGGCATCCAGTGCTCTGCGGAGTATCTGAACCTCTTTCTGAGATACGTCCACCTCTGTCTGGACATTGTTGACCTCCTGTTGTGAGGCGTTCAGCTCTACGCGAAGAGTGTGAACCTCTTGCAGGAAGACGGTCATCTGCATTAGTGCCTCCTCATACTTCCGCTTCAGCTTAGTCATCATTTTATCAGATTGGCTTTGCTTTTCATCCATGGCGGAAATAGTAGCGTTTGCAGTATCTAGCTCAGTCTTGAGATCATCCAATTCTGTTCCAGATTCAGAGTACATTGCGAGCACTGTCTTCTGTATCTCAGCATTATCTTCTCTCTCAAGTTTCAATTGTTCCCGAAGTAGATCACAGTCATGCCTGGCAATTTTTGGGGCGTCTTCAGGGCTGGTCAAGGGATCGTCACTCACTGTTTCCGGCTCCGCTTCCCTGGGATGACTGGTTGAGGGTTCCTCACTGTTGGCACCGGACAGACACTTCTTTGAGGTACACGACTTCTGCCTTGGGCCCTCTGGATATTCGGTTATACGCGGGACGAATTCTCCATTTTCTCTAGGCTGCAGGGCAACTCGGTCACCCTTTTTCTCCACAGGATCTGCAGACGTGTCTGTTCCTTCCACGGTAAGTGAAGAACCGCTTTTCTTTTTTCGCCTTTTTGTTTTTGATGACACCGTCCCCTCAGGGATACTGGGGTCTCCATCTTCATTTGAAATTTTAACATCATCACTGGATCCACCCGGCTTTTCTTGCAACTGTAATAGCTGACGGAAATATTCGGTGATCCACTGCTCCTGCTCTTTCTCCTGCTGATCATATTCGTAATCATAGGGAGCGGTCTTTTCGGTTCGTGCCGAGTTCAGGCACCCCCACCATTCTCGGGGGTGTTTTGTGGGTGTGACTCGGTTCGGGTTCCCCGTAAGAGATGTCTTCCTCTTTATTGGACTGGAAGGGCCACTCTTCCATGGGGTAGGGTTCATTACAGGAACGCTGCATCTTGTCCTCCATTTTGGGGCTATCAGGTGTAATTTTCTTCCTGACCTCAGGGGGCACTATTGCAGCTGTTGCCACTGTATTTGCTAGAACCCCCAATTGTGGTAGTCCGACTGGTGGGCATATTTTGCTTGTAGAGGTCGTAGCTCTCACAGGCATCTCTGTAGACTTTTTCTTTCTTGGGTAAGTTTTACAATATCAGCAGTACTGTGCACGCATTTTCTCTCATTAGGTATAAGGGATGTGCAGTTGCTAGGTAAAAACGTCTATTTGCTTTACACCATTTACTTGCTAGGTTTAATCTCTCATTAGGTATGCTGGATGTACAGTTGCTAGGTAAAAAGTTCTGTTTGCTTTACACCATTTACTTGCTAGGTACAATCTCTCTGCTTCAGCCAAATAATGTGGTTTTCTGCTTGAGTTCAGTCTCAACTTTGGGTATTATGACATTCACTCTTCATACTTTGGGATACCTTTTACACAGTTCAGCAATTCCTTTTTTCTAGTAGGCAATTTTACCCTCAGCACTTGTTTACTGAAAATTCCCCTGCTTCAGCACAGTGTTGCATCAATTTTCACACTTTCCTGCATATACTCCATTCACAACTGGTAGTCCTATGCGGTGTGGCAGCCTTTACTTGCAGTATCAGTACCGCTGTTGGGTCACCATCTGTATTCACTGCTTCAGCTAAACATTTGAAAACAACAAATGCCTATCCCTTTAAAGGGCTAACTTACTTCTTGAACCCTGACTACAGCTGGAAGGAAAAAACCCTATTTAAATAACCATATTACACTTTATTTGTGATAAGCAAATAAAGTTTACCTGCTTCAGCACGGTCTCTCTCTCTCCTCTTGGAATCGGGGAAAAGAGTCCATCTGTGGTTTTATAAGTTTCAGTGCAGTGTAGATTTCCTGCCTGGGTGTGTCCCTGTAACTCTGGATCTGCTGCATGAGATTTTTGTTTATGTTGCTCAGACTGTTTGAAGGCAAAAAGCACAAAAAAAAATTCACAGAAAATCTCCGGGTCTCTTCTAACTTCAAAGACCACCTCTCATCCCACTTCTGACACCATATGTAGGCGGATGCTCACAGAGGTATGCAAGGGATACTGGTTATGGTGAAATTAAAAAAGGATTTTATTGCGCCTGTTTCCTTAACATCAGGAAACCATCCAAACAAGGGGTAAACAAAGCTTCTATTCACTTGGGAGTATTTCTAGTGAAATACTATGCAGTCCACATCTCCCTTTAGATATGCATGTCTCCCAGCCCCAAACATATATCATGAAATGAGCAGATATAAAAAGTCTTATAAATGAAAGTCTTATCTGTTCCTTGTGGTTGGAGGGAAAGTCTTCTCTGTTCCTGTGTTGCTATTTTTTTAGTTTCCACTGTGTCTTGAAAGCAGCACTGCTGTTTCTTCTGGCAGGTTCAAGACATCTGTCCCCATGCTCAGTCTCACAAGTTGTGTGAGATTCAGGCACAATCTCCCTTTCTGTTTCAAGGGCAGGCTTTTCTAAGCAACCTAATCAGGCAGGTGGTGTTTGTTAATTGACTACCAGCAGTTAACCACCACACTGCTGATTAGAGGCATATTTCCTTAACAGGGATAACTCCCCGGTTACAGACCCCTTATCAGTTTCCAGGAGGCTTCCTGGTTGTAGAGGTTGAGGGCCGAGAGTATCTACGGTGCCTGTGTGTACACTGCAGGACATCCGGACCGGCCCCGAGTACGACAGCACGATGCCCTCAATGTGGCACGTTCTATTTGTGGCCTGTCGAGCCATGGCCTATGATCAAGACCCCATGGTGTGCCTCTTCAGGAACTCTTAAGGAGGTGGCGGAGGAGAAGGAGAAGGCTGTCCTGGTTCCCTATGTCACCCCTGAGGTGGGAACCGAGGCTCAACCAACACGAGATGTACCGGCGGAGAGCGCGACCGCAGTGGAGGTACCGGAGGGGGCCCGTTTCGTACCACTACCCACTGGGATGCCGCAAGAGATCCAGGTGACTCCCAAGCGGAGGAACCGTTAAAGTCGCTGTTGGAGGAAAGAGATGGCCTATCATCGGTGGCGATGTGCCTACTGGCGAACCACCCCAGCTGTAATAAAGATGCGTTCCACTTACCGGTGAGACGGAGCAGACGAGTCCGGAGACCCCCCGACAGCGAGCGCTGGTGCGGCCTGAGCCGCGTAGAAGTCCCCCGGCCGGGTCGACTCCCAGATGGGATCCGAGACGGCTCCGGTGGAACCTACAAGCATCAGCCGGCAGCGGAGCGGTAAGTAGACACTCTCACCCTCTTACCCCCGCCAGGCGAAGACGGAACCGGAGGAGAGAGAGAGGACTGCGGCCTACCTGCCCGTCCGCGAGGCGGATGGTCCACCACCGCCCCTTCCGGTCCTCGACTCACTTCCGGTGCGAGACCACGGAGCGGATAGAGATTCCGCGGCCACCAGCAATGACGTCACTTCCGGGTCCACCTGGCGCAGAGGTCCGGAAGCTTTGTTCTCTTCAAAGAGGAGAGCGGCCATGGAGGCAGCGCTCGAGACACTCAAAGCCCAAGTCGCCACAAGAGGAGCACGAAGTGCGGCGGAAAGGGCAAGTCATAAGCTGTCCACCGGTCGTGGCATTGCCCGACTCAGAGACACTTTGCAAAACATTGCTGATCCCCTGGTCACCACCACTAGCGCCATTACCCCGGCCACTGCCCCTGCCCCGTCACGTGTTATGTCATCGGGTCCTAGCGGGGATAAGCTGAGCATGACGCCCAAATATTCCAAGGATTGGAGGGGTTGGGAACTCAGTGATAAAGGGTCTGATGGGGAGATACCATATTCTAGTGTGATACGTGTGTCTAACCCTGTTGCATTTTCTTCTGTACCTAGAGGTAGGGCCCGAGGGTCCCAGACAACTGCTCAAGCGGGCCCTGTAAGTCCGGTAGTGCATAAAATGAATCCCACGATCTACACCAATGTGATACGAGGTGGTCACAAAGGCTCACCCTCTACTGAGATGGTGATGTCAGGTGTATCCTCACAGACGGAGTCTGACACAGATGTGAGGGTGGTATCCGGATACGAGCACTAAGATAAGTGGTGGTCACCGTTGTTCACAGGGTACCACAAGGGTATGGACCGTACTCGGTTCCTGCTTATCAAAAACAGTGTAGTGGATCAGTGGTGGGCTGTAGGTACCTTTTCTCCCCAGGAGGTTGCTGATGAGCTAGAAAAAAGGTATATGGAAATTGAGCAGAAGATTATAATCCCTAAGGGCCCCGCTGTTTTGTATGATGATGTTGCCCCAGAGGAGCCTCAGTTTTGGGTACTGCCAAGCAGGGCAGGAGACCAAAGGCTGACAAAGCTAAGTAGAGCAGACAGGGCCATAGTGGCCAGGTACAGGCAATCCCATGGTTATGAATTCCCCTATGTACCTGAGCCAATTATGCAGGAAATAGAGGAGCAGAGAGATACCTGGCTCCGAGAAGCTGTGATGGAGTACCTACGGACTAAGTTCGGTAGGGTCGCCTATTCCAATGAGGAGAAAGTATGCGATGTCATAAGAGCGTGGAGTACCGGGCGAAGCATTTACTTGAATAGTGTGGTGTATAGGCCGGAGTATGGGTCGGTACAGCCCTATTACATTAAGGTTATAGACCACAATGGGCAGGAAGTTAGGAAGCCTGACCCTCGTCATTATTATTAGTTGGGTTCTACATGTTGGGAGGTACCTCGTTATTGATTCGCCATCTGGGTGGGACAGTCTGCTGTGTATGCACTAATCAACTTGTGTTTGTATCCACAGATTGTTCGCCTGCAGGATGGTACTTAAATTAGGTCCAAGTGGGGACCATTGGATTCCACCTGTGGGGGAGTGTAGCCCTGGTAAGAAATAGGGCTATAGTTCTTTCCTCCTCCTGGTATAAGCCCTGGTAAGGGCAGGCTGCCAGGAGTTATCATGGGTTTCCCCCACTCCAAGCACTGCTCTGAGTGGTGGAGGTAGGCCACCTGACCCTGTGTCTAAGGCAAGAGACATAGGGGAGGAGCCTGCCAAAGTCATAAAGGGCAGTGCACAGCCTATTTAGTTCAGTTCCTGTGTGTTGAGAGTTCAGAGTTAGAAGTGCATGGAGTGCACAGCTGGAAAAGGAGATTCTGCGGCCTATGATTAGAGCTGCTAGAAATATAGTGAGCTATAGGTGGACCAATTCCTCTCACCCTGCTTAGGGGGTGGGGGAAGAGCTAGCTCCACCCTGGGTGCCCGTGGCCTGGGGTGGTGGCAGGGACACAGATACCATCCTGAGGGAGAGCAGTCTGGAGGAAGAAAGACCCTGTACCTGATTGACAGTGTTGTTGCTGCTACTCTGCTGCTGACAACAAAGAGCTGCTGCTGCTTTTAATAAAGACTGCGTGAGACTTGAATCTCTCATCCCTGAGTGGGGGACTCTCTGGAAGGATTCCACCCCTCATCCTTGGGGCTTACCAGAGTTGGAGGCATTGCACCATTAAATGAGACGGAGGCATTCACCCCTATAACATGGTCCTGTCATCCCCCATACCATCGCGGGAGTCTCAGGCCCTCCTGTTGCCAGCAGGTTTGCACCACCCATATACACGTAGCCAGACCCTAGTACAGAGGGGGGGGGGGGGGGCCCAATCTGAGATTGGCCCCGGGAAGAGGGGCTACAAACATATAATGTAATTTATATAGAGCTCTCATAACACAAACTCATAGGAGTGCACCGGATGATAGTAGCAACAGCAACAACAGCAGCATAGGGTACAGCAGGTCTTCTCTCTCTCCAGACTACACCCCTTCAGGATGGTCTGTGGGTTCTCACTGTTCCCTGCCACCACCCCAAGTCACCGGCACTCAGGGTGGGGCTAGCTCTTCCCTCACCCCCTAAGTAGGGTGACGGGCACTGGTCCACCGTAGCTCTATCAGCTCTACTCAGGGCCTGCCTGAGCTCCTCCAAATGTAATACATAACTCCACTCTCCAGCTCATTACTCAGAACTGACACTCTTGAACTAACTAAATAGGCTGTGCACTGCCCTTTATGACTTTGGCAGGCCCCTCC